>JACEFZ010025840.1:0-59447 GCA_014155875.1 Cepaea nemoralis
TTTTTAAAAAATTTTTTTTTTTAAATAAATTTTTTTAAAATATTTTTAAATTATTATATTAAATTTTTTTATTTTGGGGCCCCCCAAAATTTACTTTTTAGGCCCCCCGTTTTCCCCCCTGTTCAGGTCTTGAAAAATGTCATATTTTTTTTTCGAGGGTAGATCTTGAAAAATTTTTAGCATTTCGTTTCTTTTTGGGTCCACGATTTCTAGAAGTGTTCTATAATATTTTAACCCCAAAACGTCATTTTTCTTCTGCGGTGATTGCGAACTTGTCCTGACTCACATCCATCAGCTGCACGGGAAAGTTGCATGCCTAACAGTGTACTTGAGCTTTTTTTTGGGTTTTGTGCCATGGGTTTTAAAACCCAGATCAGCCTCTGGAGGGAAAGGGCTATAAGCTGCTCTGACTTCTTGTAGACATTTCCCTTTTTATGGACCCAACATATTCATTTTAAAACAAAAGGGGAAGCGAGGCAGAGGAAAAACCGCCGTTAACGGATTCAAGGCATACAAGATAATGCATACATCCCAGAAAAAGGGCAATGCTCTGTTTTATATAGTGAAAAATTTGCTAAAGACTGTTACGGGTACAATTCTGCACCTGGCAAGCAGAAAAATGATGATTATACTCAGGCCTTTCATAATTTAACATCTTAAAACATTTTATACAACGATCCCTTTCATTACAGAAACAAAAAACATACGGCAGGCTTAACCACAGCTTCAAAAATACAACAGCATTAATTGAAAGAGACAGAACGTTTCAGGGAAAACATCTCAAACAAGAATTAAGCCAGAAGCCTGGCTTATAGTAAGAAATTTAGATCGAAAGTTCAGATCTGAAATAAAAGCAAAAACTCAAAAAAAATGGAATCCGCATCTGCTTGTTCCCTGTCCCCCAGCCAGCAAACGCTGAGACCTCGGGGGCTCCCAGAAAGAGTTGCCTATTTTCGAGAGAAATTCTATTTCGGGGCAAAACCGGCCAGGGACGTCGATAGTTCATTATCCTGACAGATAATGGGCCCAAAAAAGAGAAGAGGCTTTTCCCGGGTCATGTATCAGTGAAAGCATACATTATTGTCCCGCCGCGGTGTGTTGTGTGTGGTGTCTGTCTGTTGTTGTTTTGTTGTGTGGGGTGGTGGTTTTGGGGTGTTTGGGTGGGTAGGTTTTGGGTGGGGGAGGGGGAGGAGAGAGAGAGAGTTTGGGGTTTGGGAGGGGGGGGAGGGTGAAGGGAGGAGGGTTCGGAGGAATGAGCGAATTTTGTTTGTTTTTTTTGTTGTTTGTTTATTTTGTGTTTTGTTTCTTCTCCTCCCTCATTTACCCCTGTTTCCCTTTACTCTTCTCCTTTTTTTTTATCTTAATTTTTCTTTGTCTCTTTTTCTCTCCTCATTCTCCTCTCCCCTTTTCCCCTTTCTCTCTCTTTTCCCCTCTCTCTCTTTTCCCCTTCTCTCTCCTCTCTCTCTCTTCCTCTCTCTTTTTTTTTTTTTTTTTTTTTTTGTTCCCAGTCAGGGGTTCCCGTCGGTACGTTTTCCCCTAGTCAGGTTTGTGTGTCTGTCTGTCAGGTCGATATTTCTGTTATATGTACCAACATTGTCCATGCCAGGTCCACGCCATTAAGACGCTGGCTAAGTGCATGAAAGCCGTGCAGAGTTGAAGTGACCATGATGATAAAATAACGTAAAATGATTCAATCATCATCATCTTCCACTTCTGTCGTCAAGCGTCGTGGGGAGGAATAATTTGCGCTTCAGCGCCCGGTGGACGGCACTGGATAGTTTCATTCCGTGTGATTGTACAATGTCTTTGATGTCTTCAATCGATTTTCTTCTTGAACGTCCTCGTGGTCTCGTCGCAGATGATCTTTGATATAATACCAGTGATGGCAGTTGATGGTGTTGCATTCTAACGACATGGCCAAACCACTTGATCTTCTGTCTTTCAATAAATGTGGCACAAGATGTTGATCCCACTGTCTGTCTGATAACAGCATTTCTTACTCGGTCTCTGATTGTTAAGTTGGCAGCTCTCCTCAGGCATCTCATCTCGCAGGTGTTGATTTTGCGAAGGTGTGATTTGGATAATGATTTAATAACAACCAATAATGATAAAATATTGTTAGAAACATACTATTGCGAATGATAGAATGGGCGTTGGTGCCGCGACTCCTTTATCAGGAAACAATAACAACATAAATAACATCAGGAATATTGATGTCATTACATACATGTTTGCCGCTACGTGGCTTAGAGGTTATGACTTTTCTCCGTAATCTCGTATACTCTCGTCGGTGACGTGATGACGGTGAGAATCAACAGTGGTTCGAATCGCATCGGTAACTTACGGGGTATGTGAGCCGGCCGCTCAGAAAGCAATGGCAAACTACTGAGCAACATGCAGCTGAAAGATGCTGGTGTTGCCAGCGATGTCCTGTAAAGGATATGCAACAAAAAAAAACATACATGTTTAGTTAGCCGGCGCTGTGACGATGGGGTTAGAATGCAATTCATAATTCCGCATAACGCTTTCGAAACACAGCTGCGCGCGATTTGGAAGAAGACTGCTTGTGTTGGTTTCCATACAATGGTATAAGTGCCGGTCGTTCAGAAAACAATGGCAAACTACTAAATGTAAACTTGCCCATGAATCACAAATAGCAAATGATGCTGGAGTTGACTGCTACGTCCTGTAAAGAATATACAACCAAGTTTTTAGTTATTAGGTTCGTATAGAGAACCCAGAGACTCTAGAGGCCGTCGTGCATGGCTACAGGCAAGTGTTCTGTCGCTATACCCAAGTAGCATGGGGAAAAGATGATCACATTGATTGATGGGTGTGTCTTTACCAACTCGGGTCCACTTTATACAGGTCATAGTTCACGCTTCAAGATTTCAATTGACTTCTGCCATGGTTTTTGCTACACGATTTCACATTGCTTCTGATAAAGTTCACGAAAGAACATTCTGTCTCATTTCTGTGTTAGTTCAATTTACATGAACCCAGTCTGTTAGTCATAGATCATATCTATAAGATTCCACTTTATTTCTGCCATATTTCGTGCTACAAGATTCAACCTTATTTCTCTCATAATTAATTCTACAAGATTACACCTTACTTCTGTCACATATCAATTTGCAAGATTTCACTTATGTTTTTCATAATTCGTGATGCACTATTCCATATTGTTTCTGTAGTAGTTCAAGGTATATTATTCAGCCTTATTTGTGCGTTAGTCCTGACCGCAAGATTCAGCTTTATTTCTGCCATATTTCATGCTACAACATCATATATTAATTTAATCACAGTTCTTGCCACAAAGTTATTTCCAACATAGTTTAAGATACAAGATTTCACCTTACATGGCCACTCTACCACAACGTAAGTCTTACGATGTATGTAATACTAGCCCCATATTTTCATCAACCCATCAGCTGTCCTTGGGTGATATGCTAATTTTTCGCTTACAGTATGCACGTTCCAGAACATTCTTGTTCTAATGTTACGACGGGTCATCCTGAAAGGTCAGGTTAATGACAATGTATCCTAGCCTCGACGGGGATTCAAACCTATGACCACCTGACCGGCATTCAGACATGTTACCTCTTCTCTACCGCTGTTCCCGTACAATGTTATCTATTCTCGCTCGCTTTGAACTCAGGTGTCGTCCATACACGCTACTTCTAGTAGCACTGGTCTGAAATTTGCCTGTGGATTAAAGTTACACTTATTGTGGACTAGAATGAAGTGCAGTGGAGCACCAATGGATAGTTTACATCGGAAGAGTTGGGCCAATCTAATTCAAACTCCCGATACCATGTATCGAGTAGTGGGCTAACATTAACAGGACGAGTACGGTTAACTTCTCGAGTTTTCCTAAACCACTCTGCAATCTTCACACAAGACAATACGAACAAATAAACACGTAGATATGAAAACATGCAGACATAAAATATGTATTTGATAACGTCAGGTAAATTATTTAGTGTTCCTAAAACCGTTGCCAACACGTAAAATCTGCTCTCGCCGTCTGAAACCTCTGCCAAGATGTTAGATTCAGCTAGATCTCAATGATGATGGATTCCGGGAAATAAAAATAAAATCCAGCAATAACCCAGTTTTGCTCGTATTTGTTATCGTGATGTAAGTACCAACACTCGGCGCAGGCTAAATATCATAGAGTTTCATGTAGGAGTAATATAATGGAAGCTTCAACACACTGTGTAGGCTAACTATCATAGAGTTTCATGTAGGGGTAATATGATGGAAGCTTCAACACACTGTGTAGGCTAAATATCATAGAGTTTCATGTAGGTGTAATATGATGGAAGCTTCAACACACTGTGTAGGCTAACTATCGTAGAGTTTCATGTAGGTGTAATATGATGGAAGCTTCAACACTCTGTGTAGGCTAACTATCGTAGAGTTTCATGTAGGGTAGCATGATGGAAGCTTCAACACACTGTGTAGGCTAACTATCGTAGAGTTTCATGTAGGGTAGCATGATGGAAGCTTCAACACTCTGTGTAGGCTAACTATCGTAGAGTTTCATGTAGGGTAGCATGATGGAAGCTTCAACACACTGTGTAGGCTAACTATCGTAGAGTTTCATGTAGGGTAGCATGATGGAAGCTTCAACACACTGTGTAGGCTAACCATCATAGAGTTTCATGTAGGGGTAGCATGATGGAAGCTTCAACACACTGTGTAGGCTAACCATCATAGAATTTCACGTAGGGGTAATATGATGGAAGATTCAACACACTGTGTAGGCTAACTATCACAGAGTTTCATGTAGGGGTAATATGATGGAAGCTTCAACACACTGTGTAGATTAACTATCATAGTGTTTCATGCTGGAGTACCATGATGGGAGCTCCAACACTCATTATGGGTAAACCATCACAGTGCTTCATATATGGGTTACCATGAAAAGCATCAGCACTCAGTGTAAGCTAACCATCGTGGTATATATGCGTGAGTGCAAACAAGGTGGTACCAAATCTCCTCATGAAATAAATATATGATAGAAATTAATTTGTGAGCTTTCATCATTTGGCATGACGATAAGCGTCGGCGGTCACGTTTCGCCATGTCACCTGATCACCAGCGTCGTGGATAAGCTCAGTGTTCTTGTCTCGTCTGTACCACGTGGCCAAGCCATCCAGGTATTTACTTCTCTGCGTTCCCATTGCTCTCTTCCTCTCGATCTTGCCAATTGTCTCTAAATTCTCCAATTTATTTCTTCTTATAATGTGACCAAACAGTTTTGACTGTCTACGTCTAATTTCTCCAATCAGTGAATGATTTTCATTAGTTTCATGTAGGATTTGGTCTATGGTTTTTCTGTCTGTCAATGGTTTTCTTTGTATTTTCCTTAGAAACCACATTTCCACAGCCATGAGGTGTTTTTCAGCTTGTCTGCGCATTATCCGCGCTTCACATCCATACAAAAGTACAGGCTCTATGTAGAACCTTAACGCTCTTTTTCTCGTTGCGAATGACGTCTTGTATTGGTCAGTATGTTCTTCGTCTTGCAAAAAGCTACCTAGCCATAGCGATTCTTGTTCTAATCTCTTCAAGGCATCTTCCATAAGATATTATGACTGTTCCGAGACATTTGCACCGATTTACTTGTTTATGAATATTCCCATTTACTTGTATATTACACTGTAGTATTTCCTTCCTCCTAGTGACGACACTAATCTGTGTCTTCTTACAGTTTAAACCTAACCCTAGTTGTTCACTGTGTGCAACAACCGCATCTACTAAATGTTGCAGATCCTGTTCATTGTCTGCAATCAATACTGCATCATCCGCACATCTAAGGTTATTCATGTTACGTCCCCCAGTGATGATTCCTTTCATATCTGCAACATTTCTGAAAATATTTTCACTGTATAGGGAAAACAGATCTGGAGACATTACACATCCTGTCTCACACCTCTCTTAATAGGCTGATATTGACATACTTCATTCTCAATTATTATGGCAGCTTGTTATTTCCAGTAAATGTTTTTTACAAGTCTAAGCTTTTGTGGGTAGGTTTTCTAATATGTAATCCGCCTATTAATTATGTTCTATGCAATTTCCAAATGCCCAGTCTCCATGGCGAAATAGTTACGCCGGCTTCCTCGTGCTCTGAATGTTGTGGGTTCGATTCCGGGCCACGTCGTTTGGTTCGAGAGTGTGGTTTCTCGGAAACTCCTGGGGATCTTCACTGGAGCTACGGAGATCGTGATTTGCGCGACACTTTCGGTATGACGCCATGTCGAAAGAGATGAGTCATATTGGGTCAAACTGGATGTAATGAATTCCATCCTATTGAATTTTAAAGCCTGTTTAACCCCAAGTGCTGGACGTCTTATATAGTGGGCTACGTCTATCAGTCTATCAGGATTCTTGCATTTTCTAAACACTTCTTTCCGAAAGTGCTTGATTCTTGATCCACTACTCAAGTTAGTCAGTTAAAAGGTAAAGATTCTTCCATGGTAGATGCTGACATCGGTATGTTAAGTTTAAGGCCTTCTCATAATCTTGGCTACACGTATTGAAGTGAGCAGGCCAATTTCCTTCTTCGTAACCTTTCCCTCCCACATAATTCCTAGAAATGTCTGAAAATTAGCGGGAATCCATTTTATGAGGCTGGTCGTACTGGTAGGATAAAAATAATCCTGCCCATTGCTGGAGATTGGCAATCAAACACCCTCATTACTATATTGGCAATCAAACGCTCTAATTACTATATCGTCAATCAAACGGCCTAACTACAACACTACTACAAATGGTAGGATCTGAGAGTCAACTTTCTTGCGATGGCAGGCATATCGCCGTGGTGACGTTATGGCTAGACGCTCGCATGACGGCTTGGTGGTCAAGGGTCCGAACTGTTAAAATTAACTTGGGCTCCTAGGTCGAACAAGCCTAAAATGGCTACCAGAAGATATCGTGGGTAGTGAAGGCGGCCGGCGTGATACCGACCACACCGCGACCGAGAATCCATTGGTGGATAAACATGGGTCTAGGGCTGTATACCCGTGGGCCTTAAGGCCGGTAGAAAGGTCATTTACTTACTAAGCTTGCAGTTCGGCTTGACACGGAAAGAAATCTTCAACAAAGCATGTGCTACGTGGAGCGTTCAGGGAACCTGTGGGCGCAATGAATTCTAACAACATCTGAAGGCTTCTAGTCACGGCAGCTCTATAACCACCGCCTCATTTATTGTAGGACAACTAAACAAATTGACTGCTATTATTTCTAAATTTATGTTTAATAGGGTACATTTCCCCCTACAAACTTAATCACTTTTCCAGATTGAAAAGTAGCCGTGGTCAAGCAACAGACCTCCATTGTAAACCTGTGTCTTGTTGGGATTTTTATGTCCTTTAATGCGGGAGCCGAGTTGGCACAGTGGTTAGCACGCTGTTTCTGCTAGCCAGGCGGTCATGTGTCGAATCCTCTTTAAGATAAGGATTGGTCTCCTTGTCCTGGGCTCCCAGGTTGACCCAGCCTTAAATTGGTACCAGAAGTTGTAATGGGAAGTAAATTTGACCTGTGTGATATTGACCATATGACCAATCGAATATCGTAAGGTCTAAATTATGGAGGTGGCACCATGTACAAATTACAATTATGGTACGAAATGGGGCTCTTTTGTATTTCACTTACATTCGTGCTTGTTAATAATGAAATTATCTTTTGTAAGTTACCAGTTGTTTGTTCCAGGTGTGTGCATCATCTCTCTTTCTTTGTCATTCAACTTCGTCACTGGAGTTGCCATAAAAGTAATACATATTGATTTAGTCAGTCATGCCTTTGCTGTCTCTACATTTAAGGTTGACGGGAATGAATATCTCAAACATTATTCTTCTTCTTTTCGCCTGAAAGAAATGTCTATTTATTATGTATATTTACGTAACAATGGTGATATCAAAGAAAATGGTGACATCAAAATGTGACATAGAAATAGAAAGAACAATTCTTAACCAAGTGGATAATTTTAGATACCTAGGGACATTTATAACATCAGATGGAAGATGTACAACAGAGATTAAGAGCATAATAGGGCAGGCAAAGGCCGCATTTCAGAAAATGAAGAGTATCTTGTGCAATAGGTCACTATCACTGAGTGTAAGAAAGAGAGTGCTGAAATGCTATGTAGAACCTGTTTTGCTGTATGGCAGTGAATCTTGGAATGTAAATGAACAAATTAAGAAGAAATTAGAAGCAACAGAGATTCCTGAGACGAATGTTGAGAATTCCTTGGACTGCCAGAGTAACTAACGGTGACTGCCTGAAACAGGCTAATGAAAATAGAACACTATATACAACAATAAGAAAGAGACAAACAGCTTTCTTTGGTCATGTAATGAGAAGAGCGGCATTGGAGAACATCGTGACAACTGGAACGATCGAGGGGAAGAGAGGCAGAGGCAGACCAATAGAAATAATGCTGGATGGATTGAGACGGTGGCACGGAGGAATATCAGCAGCAGAGTTGATCCAGAAAACCAAAGACCGAGATTTGCCATGAACGCCTACGCCAGCTGGCAGGGCACTTGATGATGATGATGATTTACGTATTATTATGATTTGCCTATTTATAATTTTTTTTTTTTTTTTGTATACATCGCTGCCTAATCGATTGCATCCCTGCTTTGATGCGCAGAATATTTTGTTTTGTCTGCCCATAGCATTGTAACCAACCACCTTATACAGGTTTTATCGACATTCTTACAGATTGGATGAGTCTTTTACTTTGGTGATATATGACTGGGTGTTGGTACGTTTCGGATTATTTTTGCACGGCAGAGCACCAACATTGACCTATATGAGGCGCATAGCAATCAGTTTGTATTAACATTTTGCAAGTGTTCTCAGCGAAGACAGTTGCCGGCTGACCAACATCCCCGCCCTGCGGAATGGAATGAATTCATGAATTATCTTCTTAATGCAAAGACCCTGCCAGAGTGTTCTCCGGTCAAGAGTCGTAATATTGGAGAAAGGGCGTGCGTGTCTATGATTTTCCTTGTGTGTATATCGAAATAAACATTGCCAAAGAAATTACGGGCTATAAATTGAACTCTGCATTGTCTATTAAATTATTTTCTATTAATGGTATATTATAGACGGTAATAATAGTAGAATGACGCGCCTTTCTTCATCAACATTTCATAATTGCTGAGCATAACAAACTGGGTAGTTTCTAAGCCTTATACCATGAACTGAAAACGCGTCAGTTTAGGCAACATATCTTACATGCCTGGATGGCTGTGTTGTTTCTTATTGGGCTTAATACATGTTAGCACGAATGCCTATAATGCCGCTCTGCCTTGGACTTCCTAATGCCAGCTTCTCCCCGAAACGAAATCCTTAATCACAAACTGGATTGTGTATATAAGAACACCGGTTAGTAGTTAGTTAGTTGCATATCCTTTACAGGACGTTGCAGTCAACACCAGCATTTGTTGCTGTTGTGATCTCTTGGCAAATTATCGCTCTGTAGTTTGCCATTGCTTTCTGAATGACCGGCATCCATACCATTTCGTAACAAAACAAACGCAACGCGATCTGCTTCCATATCGCTCGCAGATATGTTTCAAACGCGGGTATACGGGATCATAAACTGCAGCCGTAACCTCTTCGCCAGGGAGCGCGATATTCAAATACAATAGTTTGTGGACTAACGGATATTCAAGGACAGTAGTTTGTGGACTAATGGATATTCAAGGACACCAGTTTGTGGACTAATGGATATTCAAGGACAATAGTTTGTGGACTAACGGATATTTCCAGTTTCTCAATTATCAATGGGTATCCCGTTTGTCTTACATATACTGGTACATCTAGTTACTCTTCTACTGGACATTGCTTAGCTCATACACTGCTAATCAACCCGTGACGCCTAAAAACCAGACTAATCTTGGGCCGTACATATCCACAAATGTAAACTCGAGGTAGACAGCGAAATAAGATCATGAAAATTGAAACAACAGTAAGCAAAGGCACGTTAGCAATCAGGATGCCACAAATCCAGGCAATGGAACTATAGCACATTTTGAATCTCTAACTATTGAAGTATAGCACGGCAGATCACTGTTCCACCACACCTTTGATGTCAGCTTCCAACTTGTATAGCTACCTTCCTGTTGTTCCATTGTCTTTGACTTGTTCCCTCTATCATGATCTCTATAGCATTGTTATGTCTTGTAAGATGGCCAAAATATTTGATTCGTTACATTTTATTTCTTCCTCAAACTGTCTTTTCATTCCCATCTTCTCTAGCATCCGTTAATTTATTTGCTTTAATTTCGAACTCCTTGATTACACTCTACGCGAAAGGGCACGCGTTTAGGGCCATAAATGCCAAATGCCACTTCAGCTTGTTCACAATGTTAGGCTTTTATTTTGAAGATCAAACCAATTTTCATGATTTTAACTGAAGCAATAATGGGAGGGAAGACTGCGGCAGAACATCGGCTAGCAAGTTGTCTGTTGATCTACGCAATATGGCGTTAGCACCATATACACAGTGGGTGAAAAAGGGTCCGTTTAACATGTCGAAGGTCAATTCACAGCTAGGATGCACACGTGACTCTTCAATTATTTTTGTCAAATCAGATTATTCAATCATTTTGTGTATCATGCAAGCACAGGTTATTTAATCATTATCTTTGTCAAGCTAGCACAGTGGTTCTCAACCATTTTTTTTTTTGGGCCCGTGCCCCCCTTTACCATATGTTCAGAACGTCATCCCCCCTCCCTTTCGAATTTCCTCCCTATAAATGCCCCCCACTCTCACACATTATACATAAAAATGGAAGCTACATTTAATAACACATACAAGAACAAATCTAGACATCTGCATAAAATGTGATTTGCGGGTCTACTTACGTTATAAAACGAATTTCATTAGGGCGAGAAGTACAGAACCGTAAAATTTAGAGGGAAAAACAATATCAAATAAGTGGTTCTTGTATTAATACGATCTTAAAATAATCTTAATTCCCCCCCCCCCCCCGGAAACCCTAAAATCCCCCCCCCCCAGGGGAGAGGGAATTCCCCACCGGTTGAGAACCACTGTGCTAGCACATGTTATTCAAACATTATCATTGTCATACCAGCTAAGGTTATTCAATCATTATGCTTGTCGTGCCAGTCCAGTTTATTCAAAATATTATTATTATTATTATATCATTATATTTGTCACGCCAGCCCAGGTTATTCAATCATTATAGTTGTCACGCCACTCCAGGTTATTCAATCATTATATTTGTCACGCCAGCCCAGGTTATTCAATCAGTATAGTTGTTACGCCACCGCAGATTATTCAATCATTACGTTTGTCACGCCACCCAGGTTATTCAATCAATATGTTTGTCAAGCCAGAACGGTTTATCCAGTCAGTGTGTTTGTCACGCCAGCTCAGGTTATTCAATAATAATGTACTTAAAAAAAAAAAAAAAAAACTACTTCGCTGTCTTTCTTTGTTGTTTCAACATGACACTCCATAACGCTTTATTCTTGCCTATAAATGCATGTTTTGCTTAGGCGAGAGGTAAATAGGGTGGTGCTGCTCTTTTCAGTATTTATGCTTGCACACCATCTATTTCCCCTGAGTTAATGCATCTATAGCTCATTGTAGCTATATGGTGCTACGGATGCATGTTCATTTGTGTTACATAAGACCAAGTCATCAGAGTACATGGCTACTTTAATCTCACATGCAGTTTGGCAACAATGTCATTGATTAAGATGAGGAAAAGTGTGGCGATATGACTCCATCCTGAGGAACACCGGGACAAAGTAAAACTTTCTTGATCTCAAATCAGATTATCTGTGCTTGAGCTCTCCTGTTGTGCAAGTATGCTTTCACCCATTTGTATATTCTTCCATTCACTTTATAGCTTCGCAGTTTCTTTATCAGACCTTCTTTCCAGACTATGTCGAAAGCTTTCTTTAGATCTATCCATGCCGCAGAAACCAGTTGCTTATCTCGAAATGCAACCTCAATTTCACGAGAGAGGTAGGTAATTTGGTCTTCCGTAGTGTAACACTGCGTAAATCCTGCCTGCTGCGGCATAAACATGTTTTTTTTTTTTCTATTTCAATGCAACACTGTAGTCTAAGATTGATTATGCTCTCCATTGTTTTGCAGAGACGGCTTGTAGGGCTAATTCGTCTGTAGCTGGAGGTAATGGAACTGTCCTTGGTTTTAGGAGAGGTATCATGGCTACTTGTCTCCAGTTTCGTGGAACTATGCCTAAGGTCTAGCAGTTATTGCAAATCTGCAGTAGCTTTGTTTTGGCCATTGTTCCTGGGTTCGTGATAATTACATTGGATATATCGTCGGTTCGTGATAATTACATTGGATATATCGTCGGTTCGTGATAATTACATTGGATATATCGTCGGTTCGTGATAATTACATTGGATATATCGTCGGTTCGTGATAATTACATTGGATATATCGTCGGTTCGTGATAATTACATTGGATATATCGTCGGTTCGTGATAATTACATTGGATATATCGTCGGTTCGTGATAATTACATTGGATATATCGTCGGTTCGTGATAATTACATTGGATATATCGTCGGTTCGTGATAATTACATTGGATATATCGTCGGTTCGTGATAATTACATTGGATATATCGTCGGTTCGTGATAATTACATTGGATATATCGTCGGTTCGTGATAATTACATTGGATATATCGTCGGTTCGTGATAATTACATTGGATATATCGTCGGTTCGTGATAATTACATTGGATATATCGTCGGCTCCTGCTGTCTTTCTAATGTTCAGTTTTGATTTTGCTAGCTCCAGTTCACTGAGTGTGATTGGTGCCCCCAGAACCACCTGTACTATTTGATTCTCTCCTGTATGTTGTCGTTTCCCTCCCTCGACTATTTTGTTGTTTCTCTTGGCTAATTTTAATGTTGTTGACTTGAGCAAATGGTGTGCAAAATGGCGAGCTGTTGTTTTTCTGTTATTACTGTTTTTTATAGTGCAATCTTTGAGTTTCTTCCTGTGCCCTCGTCATTAAGTTGGTATACCAGCTTCCACAACTTCCTTATGCCTCTTTTAAAGTTCAGCGATACTGTTTTTTCCTGACAACATTTCAGTGTAACCTGCTACTTAGTCTTCTGAAATTGGACCTTTGCATGCTGGTTTTAATGGGATGCAGGGGTTTTTCTCTGCTGACTTTATACACAGTTCCTCACAACTATGCTGTTGCTTTAGTTCACTATTAAAGTACTGTTTATATTGCCCCTGAACAGCTCTTTGTATTGTTTCTCGTGCTGAAGATATGAGAGAATTCACCTTTGGGGGACATAACACTAATAACATTAGATATGCGGATGATTCAGTATTAATTCCAGACAATTAACTGGATCTGCAACATTTAGTAGATGCGATTGTTGTACATTGAACAATTAGGGTTAGAATAAAACTGTAAGAATACAGATTATGGCCATCATTAGGATGGGATAAAAATACCGCAAAGCAATATACAGGTTTAGTTGTTTTAGTTTTAGTCGTTGGATCAACATCACGGCACACGGTTTAACCCATACGTGCTCCGTTTTCCTCCTAACTCGAACCTGAGTCTGGAGAAACTCAGCTCAATGCACGAACTCCGTTGCATCGGCGAGGATCCTGAAATACTTGGGTAGATTTTTAATTCGAAATTTTGCCCGGGCAGCGCCGTTAGGCTACTCTTTTTCGATTTCCAACTGCCAAGGGATTTTTTACGTGCGCAACAATACACAGAGACAATTTTATTACTGGAAGTGAAGGTGGATTTTTTAAATAAATCCCAGTCCTCACTGGGGCCTGAACCCGAGACCTCTAGCACTCGCTTGAACACGTGAATCGGTATAACTAACTTGGAACAGCCATAAAATCGTATGAGAGGTGTCTGGAAGAGATTAGGACAATAATTGTATGGCAAAGGGAGACTTTTGCAAAATGAAAACATACTGTCCAATAAAAAGATGTCATTTCCGACGACAACGCGTGTTGAAGTGTTACATTGAAGCTGTACTTTTATGTTGATGTGAAACGTGGAAAATAAGCAGACAAGCTGAAAACAATCTAATCTCAGTGGAAATGTGGTTTCTGAAGAAAATGCAAAGAATATCATGACAGACGGAAAAACCAATGAGCACATCCTCCAAGAAACAAATTAAACCCCTAAATTGATTAGAGAAATTAGAAGCAGACAGTCATTTTTTTTTGTTGGGGGAAAGGGGGGGGGTGCATTAGGAGAAGACATAAACTAGAGAACTTGGTGACAAGTGGCAAGATCTAGGGGAATAGATCACGGGGAAGGCAAAGAAGTAAATACCTGGATGGCTTGACCACATGGCATGGTGGAGACTAGTACACAGAGCCGATCCACGACTCTGGTGATCGTGTAATATGGCGAAACATCACCGCCCACGCTTATCGGCATGGCACATGATGATTATGTACACGCTTTTTATTATAAGTCGCTTTTCATGTTGTTAAAACAATACTAAACAGTTACATGAAACTGTTCTGAAACTATGATCATGGGGAGTGGAGCTCTATCTGGTAAATAAGTATATCTTCCATAGACATGTGACGAACTAACTAGAAGAATTAAGTAGAAGACGTTTTAAATACATGACGGTTGATGCTAAGAAGGTGTGGAATAAATATATCTGTCAAAACCTAGACGCGTTTCACCAATTTCTTAAAAAGGAGGTTTGAAAGGCGAGAGAGGTAGACTTTCGTGGCATTAGAAATGATCCCACCTGGCCCGTTGTCCTTCCAGCAGGAACGGACTGCCGAAAGCGTTGCACAAAGCACGAACTTTGTAGCTTCAGCGACGAAAGTTTAGGCATCTCTGAGAGAAGTGTACTCTTGAATCGAGTGACGGAGACTGGAATCGAACTCACAATCTTCGGACCGCGAGACAGGTGGTTTAACCACTTCACCAATATCCAAGAAACTTTAATGCTTATAGCTGATGGTACCAGCAACAAAAGAACTTGAAAGCAACAGAGAGGTGGTTCCTGAGACGAATGTTGCGAATTCCTTGGACTGCGAAAGCAACTAACAACGGCTGCCCGAAAGGGCTAATGAAACTATGACAATGTATACAACAATAAGAAAAAGACAGATTTCTTTGTTCATGCGATGAGAAGAGTGGCATTGGAAGCCGTCGTGACAACTGGGAAGATCGAAGAGAAGAGAGGCAGAGGCGGGCCAAGAGAAATGATACTGGATGGATTTAGACGGTGACATAGAGGAATATCAGCATCATAGTTGATCCAGAACAACAGAGACCGAGCTACCTTGAGAGACATGAACGCCTACTCCAGCTGGCATGGCGCTTGATGATTATGGTTAGCAACAATGCTGCGCATATAGGAGAAATCTCTGAGGATGTTGGAGTATCGATAAACAGAAGAAGACTATTCATCAACTCTTGGTGTCGTGTTGCCACAGTACCACCACTAACTCTGCCTGGTTAGTTTTCAAAATAAACAAAGCAACACGTGACTTGCGTCACAACATGGTAGACAGATCATAAATCGAAGACCACGTTATGAAGCCAATTACAAGCTACAGATTATAATGACCCAAGAAACCGCTCGGAATTACTCTGCGAAAACAAAGAGAATTAATCCCCCTGATTCAGCCCTTCAGGGACAAACCCAGTACGACTTCTTGTGTTTGTACATCGTTGTTCGTCATTGATTCCTTCCTTGTGTGAGCCTGGGTGACAATTTATTATCCCTTAGTATACGTGCCTTGAGACGTCTGCGGCTCAGGGGTAATGAACGCAGTTTATCAGTCTTGATGTACCCGGTTCGAAGTCAGCCGAGGTCAGTTTGGGAGCAGATCGCTTTGCGTTGATTTTCGCAATGGTATCTGCGTCGGTGGTTCAGAAAACAAAAATGGCAAAGTACTGAATGTAACATGGCCTTGAAAATCTCTTACTGACATTATCTATTGGGGTTGATTGCGGCGTTCTGTAAATGACATGAAACTGACTAACAAAGAGCTGTAAGACATCAACTTTCCTCATACAAAGAATATATATATATATATATATATATATATATATATATATATATATATATATATATATATATATATATATATATATATATATATAGTAACTTATCACAGATAAACTCCCCCGATGGTGTTTCCACCTTGTCGTGGTGGGGGAGCTTGAGTTTCTCAATGACCCTGAGAGCTATGCCGGCGGTAGCGTAGCTACCAGCAGGGCCTCCCAAGCCGGACAGGTCAAAGGGTAGAGAACAGACAAAGAGAAACACCCTGGTCCTCGAGGTTGGGGGTTGAAGCGTGGGGTTAACATCCCCACCTTTGTAAAAACCTTTCTTTGTTACGAAACAAATACATGAGCCTCGATATCGGACTGACTTATCTGGACAACGACCTTGGAACGTTAAAGGACTTTTGAGATTTGGAACATGGAATGTACGGACACTATATCGAGCTGGACCGGCCGAAGAACTAACCCGGGAGCTGGTTGAATATCAAATGGATATAACAGCAATTCAAGAAATAAAGTGGCCAGGAGAGGGTACTTTAGAGCAAAATGGAATGATTATAATATATGGAGGAAACACCCAAAATAAACATGAATTAGGAACAGGATTTGTCATCAAAAAAGAGTTATGGGGGAACGTTTTAAACTTTAAAGCTTTTAATGACAGGATTAGTAAATTACGAATAAAAGGTAAATGGAAAAATATAACGATGATTAATGTACATGCACCTACTGAAGAGAAAGAAGATGATATTAAAGAAGACTTTTATAATGATCTGGAAGATGTCATAGAAGAAACCCCCAAACAGGACATCCTGATTGTGCTGGGAAAAACTTCAATGCAAAAATAGGTATAGAGCAAACTAATAAAAAAAGTGGCCGGTATGGAAAGCCTACATACAACTTCAAATGATAATGGACGGAGAGTCATCAACCTGGCAGAAGCCAAAGGACTGCAGATTAGCAGTACCAGACTACAAAGAAAGGATATACACAAACAAACTTGGAAATCATGTGACAAGAGAACCTATAATCAAATAGATCACATTTTAATTAACAACAGAAATGCATCAAACATACAGCAAGTCAGAAGTTATAGAGGAGCTGAGTGCCACAGTGACCACTTCCTCGTTGGAGCAAAATTTAAAATAAAACTTAAGAGAGCTTTCTATACTAAATTACAAAGATTACACCCAACATATAACAGAGAAAAACTACAAGACATTACAGTCAAAGAGAAATTTACAGATGAAATAAAATGTAAACTTGAAACTCTGCAAAACCCTTCGGAGGAAAGCGTTGACCAAACTTGGTTGAACATCAAGAATACAATTCAATCTACCGCAGAAGAATGTCTCGGTGTGTTAACCACGCATAGAAAGAACAGATGGTTCAATCAAAAATGTGAAGAAGCAGTCATTAGGAAGAAGAATGCCAGACATGTATGGTTAAATGACATCAATAACATCCAAAAGGAAGAGCATTATAGAAATGAATGTAAAGAGGCTACAAAAATAGTCAGACAGCAGAAGCGAGAATATATGAGTAATATAATCAAAGATATGGAAACTAATCACCAGAAAAATGAATCCAGAAAATTTTTTTAAAGAACTGAAGTCAATGAAACGAGGGCACCAACAAAACACATATGGTTTAAAAGACAAAAATGGGAATATGATAAATACCAATGAGGAAATGTGCAACACATGGAAAGAATATTTTATTGAATTACTAAATTGTGAAGCTCCAAGTAACATTTTCCCACAGGAAGAGGTTCTAACATGCGAACCACAAATTGAAGAACCTACATTTGAAGAAATCCTATATGTAATCACACGACTTAAAAACAATAAGGCAACTGGGACTGATGGAATTGCTGCTGAATTTATAAAGGCAGGTGGCCATGCATTACATCTAAAGCTATACGAACTAATAATAAAAATCTGGAGGACAGAAGAATTACCCCATGACTGGAAAGAGTCATTATTGATACCTATCTTTAAGAAAGGAGACAAGTTCCAATGTGGAAATTATAGAGGAATATCACTACTGTCCACAAGCTATAAGATACTATCCGCAGTATTACTAAATAGACTAAAACCATATTCAGAAGACATATTAGGTGACTACCAGGGGGGTATTAGGCAAAACAGATCAACAATAGATCAGATATTTATCTTACGACAAATAGCCGAGAAACATTGGGAATATAAAAGAGATCTCCATAACATTTTTGTGGAATTTAAAAAGGCTTATGATAGTGTCCATAGGAATAGTCTATGGAATGCTATGCAGGAATTTGGAATACCAAGGAAGTTAATCAACATGACCAGACTATGCATGGAAGATACTTATAATATAGTAACATATAAAGGCAGGAAATCAGACCCCTTCCAAATAACATCTGGCTTGAAACAGGGTGATGCACTATCGCCGCTACTCTTCAATCTGGCTCTAGAGAAAGTCGTAAGGAAGATAAGGGAGGAATGTGATATTGGAGGAACATCCAAGCTGCTTGCTTGGTTATGCAGATGATATAGATATTATAGGGCAAAGTGAACAAAAGACATTGGAAATATTGACTCACTTAAAGGAAAAAGCCCAACAGATGGGGCTGGTTATCAACCAAGATAAGACAGAATATATGGTAATTTCAAGAGACGGAATGGCTAAAACCTCTGGCCACATACAAATAGATAATATGACCATTAAAAGAACGGAAACATACAAATACCTGGGTACAATCTTCAACTGCTCCAACATCATAAGGGAAGAAATACAAACTAGAATCAACTCTGGAAATAAGATATACTATGCACTACAACATCTACTAAAATCAAAGGCGCTATCTCGTAACACCAAAATCACAATATACAAAACACTGATCAGACCAGTTGTGCTGTATGGCTCTGAAACCTGGAGTACAACGAAAGGAGACGAAGCCTTGTTACAAACCTTTGAGAACAAAATTTTAAGACGCATCTTTGGACCCATTAGGGATACACAAAGTGGAGAGTGGAAAAGAAGAAGTAACAAAGACATTTATGATCTGTTTAAGTCCCCGCTAATCACTGGTATCATGAAGGCTAATAGAATACAATGGCTGGGGCATATAGAAAGAATGGAAGATAATAGGGAAACAAAACTCGCTTACACTCAGGAAATAAATGACCGTAGACCCCGAGGTAGACCAAGAAGACGGTGGAGAGATAATACATGTACAGACCTACAAGCACTTGGAATCAACGACTGGCAAGAGAAGGTCCACCAGAGAGACGAATGGTGACGGATTGTATTTGCAGCAAAGAACCTCAATGGCTCGGAAAGCTGAAGAAAAAGAAGAAGAATCACAGATAAAACTGTAGAGAGTTCCCCTTATCACTTGCGATTTGAATGGAGTCACATAACTTGATCCAATAATCATTTGCACACTGCCTGGCAGCCTTTTGCACATCCTTCCTAGCTTGCCTTAGCTCACTCAGAGTGTTACGCGTTGGTCTTTCCATGTTTCTTAAGAGAGTTATCTTCTTCTTATCAGTCAAGGGCTGCAGTGTCTCGCTGTTTGCCGCAAACCAGTCCTGCCTCTTATGATCCACAGTGCCGTAAACCCCTACGGCAGTTTTATAAAGAGTTTCCTTAAGTTGACCCCACTTTTCATTTACTGTACAATTTTCTGGCGTATCAGTGAAAGCGTCTTCAATTTGCTGTTGAAACTGAAAGCACTTTTCAGGATCGCGAGTGTTAATAATATTAATCCTGGGGCTAGATGTGTGTTTAGCTGTGTAGATTCTCTTTGGTCTCAGTCTAACCCTTGCAACAACCAAAGAATGATCCGTATCTCAGTCAGCACTGTGGTAACTTCGAGTCAATGATATATGGTTCAGATGTTGTCTCCGTGTGATGATGAAGTCCAGCTGGTGCCAATGGCCGGATCTTGAATGTTTCCATGTGACCTTATGCATCTCTTTTGTTTTAAAAAAAGAGTTTGTAATACATAGGTCATTACTGGTGCAATGCTAAAGCAGCCTTTGCCCATTTTCATTCATGCGACCGATGATGTATTTTCCAAGGCACACTGGCCATGAACTCGAGTCCTTGCCCACACGAGCATTGAAATCACCTAGTATATAAATGTAGTCAGATTTTGGAACTGCCTTGATCACGTAATCTAACTCCTCATAGAACGAATCCGTCACATCATCAGAGGAATCGAGTGTCGGTGCGTATGCAGTAATAATGGTGGAAAAACCACAAGAGGTTTCCAAATTTCTTTCAATTCCTCCTGCTGGAATTTCAATCATTCCCAGTAGCGAATTCTTCACTGCAAAGCCCACACCGTGATGCCTTTTTTCTGCCTGCCCTCTACCCTTGCAAAAAAAGGTGTAATTGTTTTCACTGACTGACCCTTCTTCAGCGAGGCGAGTCTCCTTCAGGCCAGCAATATCAATGTTAAGACGATTGAGTTCGGCATCAATCACAGTCGTTTTTCTCACATCGTCAGTATTGGTCAAGTCAGTGAAAAATCCTGGACACATGGTTCTCACGTTCTAGGTTGCAAGCCGTAGCTTGAGGTTTCTATTATTTTTTTTTTGTACCTTGTGCATTGGTTTTACAGCCTGCGATTCACATTTTGTCCTAGCCCCAAGCACCCATTGAAGCAGGCAGGCTGTGACGGATCAGCACCTAATTGGCCGGGGGCTTGCCCAGCTTTAGGCGGGCGGTAGCTGATCAGCGACACCTGTAGGTGTCTCCCACCGTCAGAGGCAACGCGTGGCGCCCCATGTCTACGCCAATTGACAGGGACTTATAACACGTAACAAGTTGCCTCTCGCTTTGATTCCGACACCAGTTAAGACCAGGGATGGAGTTATTGCCTCTCCATAGCACAAAGCCTGGGCTAAAATATAGAGATCATGTGTCGCCCATGCAGCATGATCCCTCTCTCGGCCTGCCTAGTTCATTCCAGAGGAAAGGTAACACCCTACGTCTGGAACAAGGCAAGCTGCAGAAGCTGCCAGACCAGCAAAGCAATGCTCTAACTGTCCGCCTGTCGGAGCTTCGATCCTAGACCAGCCGCCAACCAAGGCTTAGGGCCTGGTCTGCCCTGCCATGACATTTTGTCTTTAGGTTGCATTTCCTCACACCAGGGTAAGGCTTGTACCCTCCCAATTACGCTCTTCCGCCCGAAGCCGTTGGCACAATGTGGGATGTCGGGTTTGGTAAGCGCCTCCCAACGTTCGGCTCAAACAGAAAGCAAGTAGTACCGTCTACTGTTATACGGTCAATCAATCATGTGCCATGCCGGAAAGCGTGGGCGGTCATGACTCGCCATTTCACTCGATCACCAGTGTCGTGGATCAGCTCAGTGTTCCTGTCTCGTCCATGGCATGTGGCCAAGCCATCCAGGTATTTTCCTCTCGGTCTTCCTCTTGGTCTGTTCCCTTCGATCTTGCCAGTTGTCACTAAGTTCTCCAATCCATTTCTTCTCATAACATGTCCAAAAAATTTTGACTGTCTACGTCTAATTTCTCTAATCAGTTTACGATAGTTCATTTGTCTCTTGTAGTACTTGGTCATTGGTTTTTCTGTCTGTCCATGGTATTCTTTGCATTTTCCTCAGAAACTACATTTCTGCAGCCATGAGATGTTTTTCAGCTTGACTGCTCATTGTTCAAGTTTCACATCCATACAAAAGAACAGGCTCTATGTATCCCCTCAACACTCTTTTTCTCGTTTCAGTTGACATCTTTTTATTGGTCAGAATGTTTTTCATCTTGCTAAAGGCTACTTTCGCCATGACGATTCTTGTTCTAATCTCTTCAAGGCATCTCCCATCAGATGTTATGACTATTCCAAGATAATTGTACCGATTCACTTGTTGAAGAATATTTCCATTTACTTGTATATTACATTGTGGCACTTCTTCCTTCCTAGTGACGACCATAACCTGAGTCTTTTTACAATTTAATTCTAACCCCAGTTGCTCACAGTGTACAACAACCGCATCTACTAATTGTTGCAGGTCCTGCGCATTGTCTGCAATTAATACTGTATCATCTGCATATCTAATGTTATTGATGTTTAGTCCTCCAATGCTGATTCCATTTATATCCTCTACATTTCTGAAAATATTTTCACTGTATAGGGAAAAAAGATCTGTAGACATCACGCATCCCTGCCTAACACCTCTCTTAATTGGCTGATATTGTCCCACTTCATTATCAATCCTTATTGCAGCTTGTTGTTTCCAATATATGTTTTTTTATAAGTCTAATGTCTTTCCCATCATGTTATACGGTAGCTCAGTCATATCTGACTAAGACCTGACACCTAATATAGTTTACACTTAGTTGCTTAGAGCTGAGGTTAATTAGTTAAATGATCGTAATAACATGATAGTAATGCCTTGATTGATAATTATGTTCAAGCATTCTGAGGAATTACAAAATATCTAAAATAAAAACACTTAGATAAGCAAAAAGTAGGGTACATTTCGGGAGCCTACGTGGCGAAGTTGTCAAGCCATTTGACTCGGGCTCCGAAGGTTGTGAGTTCGATTCCGAGCCGCGAACCTTCGGTTCACGAGTGAATGTTTTAAGAGAATCCTGTGGGTCGTCGCTAAAGTTACGGAGATCGTGCTTTGTGCCACGCTTTCCGCGCTGCGGAAAGAGACCGAGCCATATGCGATAGAAACCCAGTGCAATGAAGTCGAGCCTGTCGACTTTTAAAGGATCCCTACTCTTTGAGTAGGGGACATAAACATCTAATGTTGTTCCAAGGGAGACTACTTGAATTGGAGAAAAAATAAATTATATTATAGCGATAATAATAACAATCAATATCAAACGTCTACCTTTCTTCCGTATAAATTAAACAATCAATGTTTAAGCAAAATATGTAATGTCAAATATAATACATTTATATTTCTTATAGAAAATATTTCTAATTTTTAAATACTTAAATTTTAGAATCAACTTTGGAGTTATAAATTTATTTCTCAAATTTAATTTGTATACTTTCAATGTAGTGTCCGTAAGCGATTTCCAATGACTTAACTTCCCCTATATGGGGGAAGAACATTTTTTTACTGGTCTCCTAAGGCCACATAAAGTGTACAGGAATTTAACCACACACACCCCTCTCCTGTCTCTTCTCTTGTTCATAACATATATGGACAATGTATGTCAAAAGCTTCAAATATACATTAATTGGTACCTGCGTAGAAACGAAGGCCAAAAATGGTATGACAGCATCACCAGCGTGGAGCTCGTAGAGAAAACTACACAAATACCAGTGAATATAGAGGTGATAAAAAGACGCACGCTGGGTAGGACATTCGTTGAAAAACCCTGAGAATAGTATGACTAGAGGGTTATTTGCATGGAACTGACAGGGCGAACGATATTGAGGAAGAACTTAAAACACGCGGACAGTAAAGACATAAAACTAATATGGGAAGGACAAGGACTGAAGCGCACGAAATAGCAAAAGATAGGACGGCCTTGAGTGAGTTGGTTTAAAGTTTAAGCCCCAATCTGGGGATAAAGGGCGAAGGAAGGAGTTGCCCACAAAAAGAGCTCTCTCTATTCACTTAGACACCAGGGAAACACATTAAGATTTCCCCGACAACGATGAATGACCAGATAGCTAAGACTATAGATAGCACCATGTAAGATGATTGCGCCAGAGTGAGCAGAGATACTTCGAGATGGCGACTGCGTCGGAGAAATGAGCACGCATGAGAATATCTCCTGTGCGGGGATCTCGATCATGATAACATAAGACCATAACTCTCACCAGATGGCTCTTCTTAACCTGACACTGTAAGTGCGAAAATAGAGAAACAAGAGTGATTATGCCGAGTTAGGATGCTTTGTGCTAACAGAAATAATATGTAACATAGAAAAGCGAATAGATGGTTCATCAATGGAAGAAAAAAACAAACAATACCCGCCTCGAAGGAGATCTGAACGTAGGTATCGGACCAACTGACAAGCTGGCCAGCCACTATGATATCGCCTCTCCTGCCTTACCAAGATAGTGTTCCTGGTTTAATCCACAAGTGTCAGCATTTGTTTGTTTGTCAACGGGTACGGCTGTGGGTTGACTCAGCTCATAAAGTGGGAATCGATTACTTTTCGCAATTGTCTGTCAAGGAAAAACTCTGAGCAAAGGAACTGGCCACCCAATCTCATGAATCCGTAGTCTAGACTAGGTGCAGGTATTAAACGATTGACTCCAACACAATATTTATTATTGGACTAATTTGTTTCTATATCTGCTCCCGCTATAATCGATTCTTTTCTGGCTTGCAATAGTTTCCCTTCTTTTATAAATGTTTACCTATTACGTCATCTATCAATGTATCTCTTCATTTGTCGTCATTTTTTCATCATGTTGGCTACTTTCCCCTGAGTTTCCAAGTTTGTCTCCCCTCATAACATGCTAAAACTCTTGACTGGCTTCAACTAATTTCTCCAGCCAGCTGGTGGCTTTTACGTACTTCTAGGAGGACTGTCTCGTTTTATTTTCTTTCATTCTGCTACACCCTTTGTTTTTTCTCCATCAAATGTTTTTTCAGTCATCAAATGTTTATCAGATTGTATGCTAACATTATGGATCATCGCCTGTGCTGCGGGTTTCGTGCACACGGGTGAGATAATTGTGTGTTATCAAAGGGAGGAGAGTCCAGTATTTATAGGAATATCTGTGCGTAATGAAAATAATACTTCACACAGCCACACCAATCGTTATTAACATGGTATTATTTACTACAACAGAACAGAGCTTATCTAAGGATCTGATAAGCTTGCTGGCTCTGCATCCCCTGCAGATGGCCAGCTCATGGATGGTGCCGATGTTATTAATGCCCTAACAGAGATGTCGAGAGCGGAGGACTTAACGTTAGTGAATCCACATCGTTGCCAGAATGAGAGGCTAGGGAGTAAGAATTTGCACTGCCAGACACGAGAGGCACGTCCGGGGCGCGAGGCAGCCTCGTCAACCAACATAGAACTTGCACTATTAGCCATCGGGACCTGATACATGTGTGTGTGTGTGCTTTTTTTTGGGTGGGGGGGGTGGGGGGGGGGGGGGGTGGTAAAATCTGATCACCCATGGACTTGTCTGGAATGCAAGTATGATATCCCAACAGATGACAGAGCTTATATAGAACATTAGGAGTCTTCGTGGCGATGTGGTCAAGCCGTTTGACTCGGGCTCCGAAGGTTGTGGGTTCGATTCCGGGCCGCGTCCTTCGGTTCACGAGTTAAACTTTCCAGAGACTCCTGTGGGTCGTCGCTAGAGCTACGGAGTTCGTGCTTTGTGCGACGCTTTCCGCGCTGCGGAAAGAGACCGAGCCATATGGGATAAAACCCGATGCAATGAAGTCGACCCTGTCGACTGTTAAGCGACTTTTTTTTTTTAAATGGAACATTAGAACTCTTTTCTCACGTCTACTTTTGCTTTTCAACTTGCAGAAAAGGGTCATACTTGAGAGTCTCCGTAGCGAAGTGGTCAAGCCGTCCGACTCGCGCTCCGAAGGTTGTGGGGTCGATTCCGGGCTACGTCTTTCGGTTCACGAGTAAATTTTTATAGTAGACTCCTGGGGTCGTCGCTGGAGCTAGGGAGTTCGTACTTTGCGCGACGCTTTCGAAAGAGATCGGGCCATATGGGACAAAACACGGTGCAATGAGATCGAACCTCTCGACTTTTAAGACTTTTTTTTTTTAAAGAAAGGGTCACAATAATATTCCAAGCAGAAAGTTATAAATGGAAGTTTTAGCTGTGAATAGTGCATCTAACATATTAACACTAGTGTAATCAAATACTACTAATAAATAAAGAATACAATAAAATAAACTACGTTTAAAACGATAAAATGAAGACTACTGAAGCATAACTAATACATGTAACATGCTAACAATGAACTTAACAAACATGAATAATCTTGGCGTAAGCAAAAAAAAAAACAAAAGTAGATTTAGTTGCATATCCTTTAGAGGACGTCACAGTCAACCCCAGCATTGCTTTGGCTGTTTGTAATTTCTTGACAAGTTTACGTTCAGTAGTTTGCTATTGCTTTCTAAACGACCAGCACTCATACCTTATACGAAAACCAGCGCAAGGCAGTCTGCTTCCAAATCGCATGCAGCGGTGTTTTGAGTGCGGTATGCGAAATTGCGAATATTTGCAAAATGTTGCCCTTAAAATGTAACGTTGTGGTACAACATAAACTACATTAATAGCTAATTGATGTTTGGAATTAATGTAATCTTTACCACAAAGTAAATGAACTCAACAATTGTCTGGAACAAAAAGAGTTGTACACAAGTCTTCGTGTAGGCAAAGGAGATGTAATGTCTCACGGTCATAATTTAACTCCGAACGTGCAGTTCTTAGAGAGAAAAAAATATTAACGAACCGGCGAGCTAGACGCCTCATTACGCCTGGTTGCAGCAACTGCCAAAAAAAGAAAAACTGAAGCAAAACCTACATTCAAGCTAAATTCTTCAATTTATTTTCTCACCAGCCAGACAAGGGTTCATTTGGCCAGCACACTAGCTGAACCTGTGATACGTCTTTGAGTATTTAATAATCCCACACAGGCACCACAAGCCAAATATACTGTAGATCTTGTTTGTTGGTAGATTGTGTCATGTCGGAAGTATGTTAAGGGAGCGCACTTTTGATTAATTGGTTGGTTGTGAATACTAAGGAAGACTGAATTTTAACTCTTATGTCGGATGCTTTGTCGTTTAAGTAAATCTAAACCCGGAAAAGGATTTGCATTTAGAGATTCTGCGACGCTTGACGGCAAAAACAGTAGGACAAAGATGGAGGAGGAAGAAGGGAGAAAGAGGGGGAAGGAGCAGAAGGAGATGTAGAAGGAGGAGGAGGAAGAGGCGGAGGAGGAGAAGAAGAAGAAGAAGAAGAAGAAGAAGAAGAAGAAGAAGAAGAAGAAGAAGAAGAAGAAGAAGAAGAAGAAGAAGAAGAAGAAGAAGAAGAAGAAGAAGAAGAAGAAGAAGAAGAAGAAGAAGAAGGGAGAAGAAGAAGAAGAAGAAGAAGAAGAAGAAGAAGAAGAAGAAGAAGAAGAAGAAGAAGAAGAAGAAGAAGAAGAAGAAGAAGAAGAAGAAGAAGAAGAAAAAGAAGGTGGAGGAGAAGAAGAAGAAGAAGTAGAAGAAGAAGAAGAAGAAGAAGAAGAAGAAGAAGAAGAAGAAGAAGAAGAAGAAGAAGAAGAAGAAGAAGAAGAAGAAGAAGAAGAAGAAGAAGAAGAAGAAGAAGAAGAAGAAGAAGAAGAAGAAGGAGAAGAAGAAGAAGAAGAAGAAGAAGAAGAAGAAGAAGAAGAAGAAGAAGAAGAAGAAGAAGAAGAAGAAGAAGAAGAAGAAGAAGAAGAAGAAGAAGAAGAAGAAGAAGAAGAAGAAGAAAAAGAAGGTGGAGGAGAAGAAGAAGAAGAAGTAGAAGAAGAAGAAGAAGAAGAAGAAGAAGAAGAAGAAGAAGAAGAAGAAGAAGAAGAAGAAGAAGAAGAAGAAGAAGAAGAAGAAGAAGAAGAAGAAGAAGAAGAAGAAGAAGAAGAAGAAGAAGAAGAAGAAGAGGAAGAAGAAGAAGAAGAAGAAGAAGAAGAAGAAGAAGAAGAAGAAGAAGAAGAAGAAGGAGGAGGAGGAGGAAAAGGAGAAGAAGGAGGAAAAAGAGGAGGAGGAGGCACAGGCGCAGGAGAAGATGACGAAGATGACGAAGAAGACGACGAAGAAGACGAAGACGAAGACGACGAAGACGAACACGACAAAGACGTCGACGAGGAAGAGGGAGGGGACGAAGGGGGAGGGAATGAAGGGGAGGGGACAAAGAGGGAGGGGACGAAGGGGAAGGGGCAGGGGTAAGGGGTAGGGAGAGGGGCAAGGGGTGGGCAGGGGGAGGGACAGTGGAGAGCAGGGGTAGGGGCAAGGGGAAGAGGACGAGCAGGGGGAGGAGGAGAAGCAGGAGAAGGAGGCGCAGGAGGAGCAGGTGCAGGAGGAGAAGGATAAGGAGGAGGAGGAGAAAGAGGAGGAGAAGAAGAAGGAGGATGAGAAGAAGGAGAAGAAGAAGGAGGAGAAGAATAAGGATGAGGAGAAGAAGGAGGAGAAGAAGGAGGGAAATAAGAAGAAATAGGGGAAGTAGGAGAAATAGGAGACGAAGAAGACGAAGAAGAAGACGATTCATAACATACTCTCTTGCACTTCTAATATTGCCTAAAGGTATCTGGTGTTACAACAAATGCAATTAACTCCACACACAGTTGCACATAATTTGTCCCGGCAATAAAAAGCGGCCACCCGACCGTACAAATTAATCTGGCTGATACATCATCTAAGACAAGAGACCACAGTAGATACGCATGCAGTGCAGTCGTAATTCCAATTAAATTGATATTATGTACAGTCAGGCTGTGCTGTTACCTTTGTCGCTTATTATCTCAGCGGCATGAGCATTCTATTTAATGTTTTGTCGCATCAGTAACATTTAGATTTCTGAGACACAGTTCCAACTGGAGTGAACGAATTTCAGATAATTATTTTCCTTTGTTCTTGAAGTATAATGATTATCTAGCGTGGATAAACTATAGATGATGAACCTATTCCGATGATTCAGTTATATCATGTACACATTCGTTCCTAGACAAACTGTGTACGTATCCACACTTCTAGAAAATCAAAGGGTCCAGTGACGTCTTTGTTTGAGTAGATTTACAATTAGAATTTGTATACGTTCGGCCATCTCATGTAGGGACAGTGCCTTAAATTGCACCACAGAATCCCACTTAAGGAAGGATACTGAAGTGGAAAGAGGGTGTGGAGGTGGATTTTTGTGACGTAAGAGGTTGGTGACGAAGGGGGTTGGTGGCAAAGACAATCTTCATAGTATGAACATGCCTAATCTTTTGTGTCAATATTTGCCATTGCTTTAACCATTAATAATACTATGGACGCAACGGCTTATGAGTAGTGAACGCGTATCGAAAATCCCCGACAAAAAATTTTTACAAGGAATGCAAACAATTTATTTCTCCTTCTAATCCTTTGGTGGTGGATCATACTTCTGGCTTTATCATGTAAGGGCGAAAACTTAACAGATTCGTGTCCTCGTTTACGTAAAATAGGTCTCCGCTAATGGAAACTGAAAAGAGTAGGTAGAGTAGATTTCTCCCTAAATAAAAGTTACGCTTTGTAGTCAGTGTGCTCTCCTGACATACACACCATGTAACCTCACTGCTATTACCGAATTCGTGCGCAATACTGAGAACCTCATTATGTGATCCAACGGAGGGGCCTGGGGCAGTTATAGGGGTATCCGTGTACGGGGTTCATCGTGGCGAAATGGTCATGCCTTCTGCCTTATGCTCATAATGGTGTATATTCGTTTTCGTAGTCCGTCAATCGGTGCTCGAGTGTAGTCTCTTCGGAGATCCTTGGGATTCGTTGCCGGAGCTACGTTGCTCGTGCTCACTACGACCCTGTCGGGAGGCGGTTAGCTGCTCTGCATAAAAATGTATCGTCACCTGTCTCACAGTCATGATGAAGCATAGTTGCATTAGACAGTTTGAACAGATTGATGACCACAGAACTGGCAAGATTGTTGTTAATCTGATAGGCAGATTAAATAAGTATGGTTGTAGTCAGTCCCAAATTTGAGTCTCTATCCGCAACTTGGAAAAGTGGACAGCAAATCTTCTCCCATCCAGACAGTTTAGCTTCGTTGTCATGACTACATCTGGAGGTATTATGGGTCATGAGGCGGCCAGAAGGAAGTATCTGGGAATCAACATTCTGGGATTCTTCTTGTATTGGCAGTAAGACATTCAATACGATAATAAAGATAAGCTTGATCAACAAACAAAAGGTGAGCTTCACTGTTGAGAGAGATCGAGATATAAGGGTTAAAACTAGGTTCAACGAAGTCGATCATCTTGCCGTTTTTGTCTTTTAACCGTTTGCAATAAGTGGATCCTTTATAAACTTCAATATACAATACAGTATATAATAATCGATAACCATTAGGGTACTGCTTGTTTCCCTCCTCCTTCTTCCCTGGTCATGTGGGAGTGCGGGGGAATGAACAGGCTGATAGGTTGGCAGGAAATGCACCTCACGGTGGTAGATTACCTAAAGACAAAGGAGAGGTCGTAGGGCGCTTGTAGAAACTAGATGGAGAAAATGGTGGAACAAACTGGGCACTCCTTTTGTGGAGACAACGATATGGCGGGGGATCGGTAGGGGCTCTGGATGAGCCTCACAACTGAGAGGGAAGGCCAGGAGAACTGTCTGTCAGATTGCAGCTGGAACCATTAACAGCATGACTCTTCGCTGGCTGTTGAACGAGGGGGCGTAGTGCGTATGGGAATGTCCTGAATGCAGGGATGTCGTTTCTTAAATAAAAATTTTGTTGCGTATCCCTTACGGGACGTTGCAGTCAACACCAGCATTTTTCAGCTACTGTTGATGTACTAGGCAAGTGTTACGTTCAGTAGTTTGCCATTGATTTCTGAACGACCGGCTCCCATACCAGCACGTTATAACACAACGCGACACGGTCTGTCGTTTCTTAGCTCAACTCAAATCAACTCTTCACTCGTATGCTTCTATTCCTCAACAGAACCTGACAGAAAGTGTCAGTTCTTTTTGACCAGTCCTGTCGATATGTTAAACATGCGATCATTTTTGTGGCGAGAACTTATGACAACTCGGGGTTGTCTCAGCGAGATATTTACTGTAGCACCCGGGGGTTTCACCCTGTCCATCCGCTGTCGCGAATGTTAGTCCATAATAACTTGAGCTCTTCATATCTCAGCGGTCGATGGGGAGATTTAGGCAGGGTGTGGAAAAGTTCAGGGATTCTGTTGATGGGGGTTCCTTACTTTCTCATCTAGACGTTTTAGTTCAGCATAGCTTCCTTGAGTTGTTTCCCATTGTTTGTTGACCCCAAACAGACAAAACTTAATTTTGCATACATTTCTTTATAATGCGTCGTTTCCAATCACCGTGTAGGTTAGTTTTATCTTATTTGATGGTCATAAATATCTATACAGTTTTAAATGATTGTTGCTGTATTTGCTTAGTAGATAATGCCAAATAACAAACTTGCGTGTTCGCAATGGCTACTATGTTGAGCATTCAGCGTATTTGTTGAGCTAGATAGACTATTGTAATGAGGAAAAATTAGAATTGGAGGAACATTTCGAATATCTTGGGTCATTAACGATGGTGACACAATGAAAGAAATTAAAAGACGAATATCTATTGCTCTTCAACAACTAACATATCTGAATAAATTGTGGCTTGGGACAAATAGAGCTATAAAAATTAGATTTTAAGAACATGCATCTTTTTTCATTGCAACATAGACCTGTGAGACCTAGACACTTACTAAACAAGCTGAGCAGAGCATAAATGCCTTTTTGAATATACATGTTAGAGATCGGTTCTAAAAATATCTTGGATACAGAAAAGAGCAAATGCACCCACACGAAAAGAGCTGAATTTTGAAGAAGGTTGGCTACTAAAGACGATACAAGAAAGAATATAGAAATATTTTGGTAAAATGAAACGTCACGAAAGTTTGGAGAGAACAAATATGGAGGGATATATGCCCGGGAAGAGATGAAGAGGAAGGACAAAGAGAAGATGGGTGCAGGATGAAGCTGATGATCTCCAGATGGGTGTATCGGACTCGGGATATCTTATTTATGATCGAGAGGTTTTCCGGAAAGTTGTTATGGGAGCGAGGTTCTGCAAACTGAATGAATGAATGAGAGAGACTAAGGGAGTGCGCTAGCAAAGCTGATAATATTAAGAGCACGGTCAGACTCGGTGTACACCCCTGGACTCATCGCCTGGGAAATCAAGTGACAAATGGGCCTGCCATCCCTCAGAGCCTTCAGGTCTAGACAACGAGATGGCGCTATCAGATCACAGACTCACGGCAGGAAACTACTTCAGGGCGGTCAGCAGTAGAAGAAGTAGAAGAAGAGAGACTTGAGGGATAATCTATTCATTCTATTGCAAATGTGAACAAGCGAAGTCGTAGACCGTCTTGTATATATGGCCCTAAGTATGTGTGCACGTCTAAAGGCTTATGCTAGTCAATAAGTACAGATCTCATTTGCAAGCCTAATGCGCACTGAGTGTATGGAGCTATACCCCTTTATAATAGACCAAAGGGCACTCAGTGGGTGATGTGGTCGGTCGCTTTTACCTCCCAAGACGGTTCCTGGTACCCATTTTAGACTGGATCGACCTTGAAGCCCAGGTCAATTTGACAAATACGAAACATCAAGGCATATGTTGCCAGCCCCATAGTCTTGTTGACAGGCACTGGAAACGTGTTATTGACAATATTATGCCAGCCGCCTTTATTTCCAAAAATATTTCTTTGTACCTAGTTTAGACTGTGTCATGTTAGGAGTCCAGTTTAATTTTAACAATCAGCATCGATGGGTATACGAATCAATTACCACCGGACCGGACAGCTTGCTCGCAATACATGGTCCTAGTTTAGTCGGTTTAAGTCGATGGGGAGGTCTTTGCAGTTGAAACATACTTTTAGCTTAATAACATTTTATTATATATTAATGATAGAGCTGCCAATGGAGAGATTCAAATAACAAACAAACAAGGAATACAAGTATATACATGCCATCTGTTGTCCAAGTTATAAAGCCCGGTGGATTAATATGAGACGATTAAGTCGAAGAAATTATACAGACAGAAAGACAGATTGTTGTAAAGCCTCACCACACTTTGTATGTTTAACAAATTTGAAAAATGAAGTACATAACGTCATAAATAAAATGTGCTCCACATTACATCGTGAAGCAATATGCAGCGAATGGCTGTCGTTTACTGGAGCAATTCCTTGCACTCCAAACAGAATGAGTAGTAATGTAGGTCGTTTAGACACGTATTTTCACTCGTCCGTCTACGGACGAGTGAGATAATATGTCTATGAAGGGGAATTCTTGTGTGAAGTATGAGAAAATCCCTCGTCCAGGACGGGTCTATGAAGGTGGCGAGGGTGAAGTGTGGAAAAATCTGTAAGTTATATTTTTTGGTCGGGGCGGGGTGTGACGGAACGGGGTGTATGAGGGATGGAAACAAAAGTTGTATTCATGTGAATGATCGGTACCTGTCAAATGTGTAACGGGTGGCTGGGGTATATTATTTGTGTGGAAAGATTACGCGTGAGGAAATCTTGGTGACTGGTGAGAAGTCGTGACTGGGGGAAAAAAAGGGCGGGTACAAATATATTTAAGAATGGAAACGTAAAAGTCGGAGAGGTGTGGGGGCGGGGTATATTATTTGTGTGAAAAAAGAGGGAAACGCGGGGGTGTTGAAATCTGTGTGGATAGAAACGAATGTTTCGGTATGTGTTTTCGTGGGGCTCAGTGGTAAAAAAATCACCGTGATGGCTCGAAGTAGTCCTGTGGGGAAGTGGTAGGTTTGAATCCCTGTCGGTCACTATATATTGTCTCTGTGATCGCCATGTATTTATAGGACTATAGTGGGAAATAGTAGAAGGGGGTGGTCATAAATATTAAATGGGTATATGAGGTGGTATGTAGAGGGTCACTGTCAGGGTCTTAAACTTGGCTCGCTAACCTAACACATGTGAGACAGTACAAGTACAACGTGATTTGACTTGAGACTCAACGACACAACGTTCAATGGATGTATTTACAGATCATATACAATACGATGATCACTACAAGATATACTTGACACTTCAATACACTTACATACACAATACAGCTCACAGTCTATCTCTCAAGATGTCCAGACACTCGACTTTCAGGCACATAAACCACACAACGCCTTTCTCTCATCATGCGTCCAGTCGAGTCGACGTCCCAGAGCTGTCTGCCTATAGCTTGCAACTTGCCTCCCACCTGAAGTGGCTTCACGAGGCATGCGTGCGTCCTTGCCTGACCGTTGGCCGTCTTGTCAGCCAGCAACCTCTCAGGCAGGTAACTACTACTCGCCTGGCGGCGTAACGAAGTTACGGCATCCCTGCTGGGGACTAAGTCGCCTGGCGGGCGTAACGATGTCACTGCATCACTGCACTATTCTAGACTCTGACATGCTCCCCCGGCAACTTCATGAAAGATGTCATCTTTCATGTATAATATATGTACATACTGGGTTAATATTTTAACCTTGTCAGAGTCAACCCTTCTGTTGTTATATACATTGGTATCAGAATACATAGAAATACACATCTGCCATAGAAACATATAAGAAATGGAAGTTGTATTCAACGACATGTGGTGTTCAACCTTTAACACTTGTCAGGTTTCATCGTCTCGATGGCTGATTACCTCAATTGCATTATTGACCCAGTCAGATCGGTAGTACCAGCTCCAAGCATCTACCTCGCAGCCTCCAAAAAAAACGTAATAATATGGTTCTTGAAACAAAAACCATCTGGCTAGACCGAAATGCGGCTTTTACATAAGTCGCACTAAACGTTCAAACCCTGACCTCATTTGGCCAGGACTCTTGTGTTGGTCTGCAATGTCGGTAACACTCTACCATGCCCAGTAGATGGCTTCCTGGTGTGTTAACAATCGGGCAACAACATGGCTATTTATATACAACACATTACAGTATACATTTCAAATTATGGCCCTTTGTGTAATGATGTAATAACAAATAAATGAAAGGGGAATAACTTCAACATTTATGAAATATAATAATTTACAACTACGTTTACAACTAGTCTCCATGTTTAAACAATGTAGTAATATATCAAAATGAGCCTTCCATGATCACATTTACTTATACTATAAAGTTTGACAAAAATTCTAAGTTCACAAACTCTAGTTTTAACTGTTAATTACATAAACACGTTCATTTCAGAAGCCGGACGAGCCCCCACGTCGACACATGTCAGGGTCTTAAACTTGGCTCGCTAACCTAACACATGTGAGACAGTACAAGTACAACGTGATTTGACTTGAGACTCAACGACACAACGTTCAATGGATTTATTTACAGATCATATACAATACGATGATCACTACAAGATATACTTGACACTTCAATACACTTACATACACAATACAGCTCACAGTCTATCTCTCAAGATGTCCAGACACTCGACTTTCAGGCACATAAACCACACAACGCCTTTCTCTCATCATGCTTCCAGTCGAGTCGACGTCCCAGAGCTGTCTGCCTATAGCTCGCAACTTGCCTCCCACCTGAAGTGGCTTCACGAGGCATGCGTGCGTCCTTGCCTGACCGCTGGCCGTCTTGTCAGCCAGCAACCTCGCAGGCAGGTAACTACTACTCGCCTGGCGGCGTAACGAAGTTACGGCATCCCTGCTGGGGACTAAGTCGACTGCCGGGCGTAACGATGTCACTGCATCACTGCACTATTCTAGACTCTGACAGTCACTATCAGCTGAAAAGATAAACGTAGAAGTCTGGTGGGATTTGAGGGGATGGTGGTCTAGTTCTGGGTGATGTATGGAGGACTCTGGTGTAGCATCTGTCTGCGGGGTAGCAGATCACTGAAGAATCGAAGGACTATCATTGGTTGTTAATACGCCTTACATCCCCCAGATCGGGCTCCGTGGTGGTAAAACACCGTGCTGGTAAGAGGGTGTAGAGACTATAGGAGTCGGTATCATCTGAACAAAAGTAAAGAGGGGCCGTAGGAGTCTGGTGGACTGGGCTTAGTAATATATTGAGGGGATCATAGTTCTGAGTGGATGGGGTGATGTCCGCCGTAGCATCAGTGGTGAGGGTGGGGTTGTCGGTGTCTGCGGAGACCACGCTGCCTGAACTTTGATTGTCAATACGCTTGATAGATGGGCGTACACAACCTCAAAGCCACACTTGTACACGCATACACACATGTACACTTCTACATACAGACACGCATACACACATGTACACTTCTACATACAGACACGCATAACACATGTACACAACTATACAGACATGCGTACAACCTCAAAGTCAGACACATGTACACACATTCAAGTACAGACATAGACGTACAAACGCAAAGACAGATACATGTACACTGCCATATACAGACATACAAACACACAACTACAGTCAAACACAAGCGCGCACACACACACAACCACATAATCGGAGGCGTACGATTGCGTGAGAAAACATCACACACAAGCCGTGGCGGGGACGGTTACCGGTGCGTGAGAATACACCCCACATACGTTTCCTCATAGAGGCGGGTACGGAGATATGTCAATAATAATACTAGAATGTGAGGCGTCTGTGGCAAACACGTCTGTGGCGTTCTGCGCTGGTACCACTAAGACCCTTGATATGAATGGGGTAACCATCATAAAACCGTGAAATGAATGGGGTGAGCATCATTTTTTTTGTTGGTTGATTGTTTCACGTGGTTGCCCTCTTCCTTTCCGAGAGACATCAACTCTGACACACATATAGATAAGAAAAACATGCAATGGAACAAAAACACAATAATACAGAGAGATAAAATTAAAAACAAACAAAAAAAGTAATATTTTCAAACGGATTTTATTGGTATACAAGGCGTACAGACCACAAGTGATGTTATTAATGTCTTGTAACATACGGGTGATGTACACTGGTGATCTGTCCGAGTTTCGTTGTATAAACCGGATAATGTCGGCGTGTAATGGTGGCAAGCCAAACGAATAGAAATATTCAAACTGACCTAGACCATTAAAATATAGGGCGATCCAATGTGACCCAGAGTAAGCACTGGTGTCAGTATTGACGATCAAAGCGGCTAGCTGTGTTCTATCAATGTGTCTAGGCAAATGATCTCTAGCGCATACGTTGACTAGTGGAAGGCGTCGAACAACCAGATCAGACATGAGTAATTGTCTTAGCTGTTGGGTATCCATTATGCTATGTAATCTGTTAGCACTTGTCTCGTCTTGCAAACTTCTAGGACCGAGTCGAGTTCGGCGTATACGACGACTTGTAGAGGTGCATCCTTTATAACATCGAACTTTAGTTCTATTTACATTGGGCCAGATTTCGCCAATTCAAACTGTTCCCCGTCTAATATACTGGGAGTCAAATCAAAACCATATAGAGCGTACCCTTGACTAAAACTGTCATAATTGATACCATTCCCGGCATTCCTTACCGGTCAGACCTAGGGCCACATTGGTACCATGGAAAGCTCGCATGTACTGACTCGTGGTATAATTCATGGTTGAGGGTTTGCCTGTAACACTACGCCCATCTACCATCAGACTCAAATAGTTTAACTGATACTGATTGAATATGAAGGGGTTCGTGTTTAGCTCACCGTTGAAACAGGAAGCATTCACTAGACCGATCACCACCCGGGTCGGTGTCTGGCTGAGGAAAAGGTTATCTTGTGTGTGGGAAAACATACCTTTCGGGATAGAAAAAGTTTTTACCACGACTCTTTTAAAAGGATACTTGGCATTGGATCTCAATAAGGCTTTTTCATGGGTCGGAGAGATAGCTGGATTTAACTTAGCTTTCCTCACCAAGAGGGTGGCGTAAGTAATGACACCTTTGTACCCACCATTTACATCCGTGGCAATCAAATTAAAGACGGATTTTGATGGGGTTAATTTGATTTTAATATCGACGCCATTCAACATGTACCTGTCCTGATTGAAAATGTCGGAATGTAGGCGCCCCATCATATCCAGAGGCACACTATAGCCGGCTAAAGATCTTCTTTTGGCTAGACCTGTATTGGTATCACCCTTCGTGTCTGTCATAAACAAAGGAGTATCTTGATAGTATAGAGCTGACGTCAGATGACTCTTTTTGGCTTCTTCGCCATAATTCAGAAGAGCTTCCAAGTAGGCCCGGTACTGATACGAATTTTCACTCTGTGAAATAAGAGTGTCGTTCAGGGACACGTCTACTTGAGAAAACAAACTATGCAAATAATAATTTATAGGACCGACTTCGGCTGTGTTTGGTAGGTCGTCGCCATTGGGCAGTGTAACTTTGGCCCTCACGTGAAGAAAAAGTATTAAACAAATCAATGTAATCTTCACCGACACCAGAGATGGAGAATTCGATGGGTGCCTCATAAGCTAACGTGGCTGACGGATGAATTTCCACAAACTGTCCCTCTTCCACGGCCGTCTGGGTGAGAAAATATCCGAATGTCCCGGTTGGTGGTGATGTGTCTTATGAGTCGACGGCTTTCTGACTGTTGGTTTTATTCTTTTACTGGGCTGATCTGGTTGGGCGGCTCGTTTTCGTTTCCTAACCCCACTACCTGATTGGCTGATGTGTTGAGCAGTGCCTTGGAGTAATTGTTGACCAGCATCTATGGCGTGTTCTTTGAAGGACTCACCAACATTCCTACCAGCTAGGGCATCTTGAGCCACTTGCAAACCTGTCCCCAGTCCTTCTCGCAATAGGGCTTTGCCACCAGTCTTCAACCAAGGAAGAATTGTGCGACCAAGACCACTAAAGAAACTACCCATTTCATGACCTCGCTGACTTCGACTACCCACAAAAACAGTGAGACCACTTCCAGCTTGATTGCAGAAATAGTCCTCGTACAGTTTGGGGTTGCGTTGGATTGGGACGTGCCTAACCATGGTTAGCCCAGATCAAACCGTTTGGTTGTTCGAAAATGTAACGACACTACTGAAGTTCCACCTGTAAATGGGATAGGTTTCCCCTGCTCGACGGTTATAAGAAGTTCAATTGTGTCAAATGAAAATCGACTGAGGGGTACATAATGTGGCTTGTCATACATCCTAATTACGGAGGTGGTGGATGTGTCTAGAACAGGTAGTGTCCGCAGTAGTGGTACCATCACATCACCAACCACCCGCGAGGTGACAATATCGGAATAGACGAAGACATTTTTTGTGCCCTGGTCTAAATCTACTTCACCCACACCAGACAGACTGGGTTCAGTCTCGGTGACATGTGTCGAGGGAAAATGTAAAATTTCTGCCAACTTGTTACTAAGTCTAACTTCAGCCCCCTGCTCATATAACTGGAAACGAGCCTTATTCGAGATATCGTTATAAGAGAACATCATTCGGTTATGTTCTTGCAAGGAATCGTCGAGACGCAGCCATTGCAGTTCATTGATAAATCTCTCAGCTTCGATAAGCAATCTATTCAATTCACCAATGAATTTTTCTGTTGATTTGTACAGACCAGACGTCAGCGTAATCTTCATCGGTGGGTCGTCTAGCTCTGGAGGTGGAAAGTACTTTATCCACACCTCGTCTTTCAAAATATTAAAATAGGTGTTGGGAAACTGAATATCGATCAAAACCAACTTTTTACTGGTAGGTGAGTTCAATAGTTTGCGGCAGCTTGACAAAGAAATGTTCGGCATTATTTTGCGGTTATATTTGTAACGAGGCATTACTGGGCAGCATCACGTAAAAACTCATTTCAGTCTATTCGAGGTCTGAATGTTTCCTGATTCGAAAATGTAAAGTTAGCCCTGAAGTCCCACCATTGAATGAGGGTGTTTTACCCGTATCGGTAGTTAAAAGTATTTCCACCGTGTCGAAGGAGAATCGACTTAATGGGACATAATGTGGTTTATCATAAAGATGAAACACTGAAGGTGACAATCGGTCCAATATAGGAACAGTCCTTAGTAAAGGAACCATGACGTCTCCAACTGATCTCGCGGCTACGAGATCGGAATAGACATAGATATTTTTTACTTCGCTATCCATCTCTAATTCTATATTACCGTATAATAAGACATTGTCGTCTGATAGAGTCGAGCTGGAAAACCCAACATATTCTTCAAACTGTCACTAATTTTAGCCTGGGTGCCTTTTTCAAATATTTTCATCCCGACTTTTTTCCAAGGTGTACCTAGCACGAAATTGATGTTTACTTTCTCGTCTACTTGGGTTTCTACACACAACTTATTCAATTCCTCGATGAAAGATTCAGTTCCGGTGAACGGACCAGGTGGACATATAAGCGTTATAGGTTCTATACCACTACCTTTAGGTGGAAAGTATTGGATCCAAATTTCCCTAGGCAAACCGTTAAAATACGCATTGGGGAATTGAATCTCGGCCAGACCCACTTCGTATTGGGTCGTTACATCAATGGTCTGTGTCAACTTGACAAAAAAGTGACCTGGGTGGTTGTTGGGAAATACCTTTGGTCCAGCATTGCTCGGTAAAGCCACGTAGAAACTCATCGTGTTTCTAATTTAGGATTAGGTAGCATATAACCCAAACAACTACTCATTAGAGCTACCCACAGCTTGCCGTCTGGTTCGTCTGTGCTGCCTTGAGTCAGATTGAACAAAGACACGGCAATTACGGCATATATAACCACCATTTGACACAGAAATACAATCTCTGGCCGCGGTACACGTTGTCCAAAGAATGACCAGATCGATGTTCTTTCCCCATCTGTCGGTTGTGGGCGCACCACAAAAGTTTCCACCTTGTCTTCGGTCACACCACTAGTCTCCATAACTAGCTAGTTGCGTGTCAGCTATCCAACTATTGAATGAATTGGGATAACCAAACCACTTCACTAAATACTCCTTCCCACCACCTCTCCTGGTTCTTTCTTGTAAGATTGTTTCGATACGATACACTTGTTTGTCTGCAACTAATTGTATTTCTTCTCTGTAGAATGAGCCCTGTAGTTCCTGTCCCGAATCGTCTTTTAGCACATAGGTCACCGGACTGGTCTGGTTTATGCGACTGACGGTAAACAATTCTTCTGTCCACGAGGGCCTATACCATTTTTTAAAAGGTTGTTTAGGTTGAGCCAGTCTGACTCGGTCCCCAGGTGTAAAATGCACTTTTTTCGATACGTATGTCGGCTTATACAAGTTATTCCACACCTCTTCTTGATTACTATAGTTGACTTGCACAGGGGCCATGCGAATACTTCTGTGATACGAACCATTATAGTTCTGGATCAATTTATCTATCACGTCGACGTAGCGCAGTGTATTGGTCTTGGTGAAATAACGCCACATTTTTTCTTTCAGGGTCCGGTTGAATCTTTCCACTATCGCCGCCTTCACATCTTCATTCTCGGTGGTAAAGAAGTGTACACCTCGATCTTTCAGAAATTTTAAGAAGGTCTGATTGATGAATTCCGAACCTTTATCGCTCTGAAAATTTATCGGTTGGCTATCACCAAAGATTTTACTCACAGCGACCACCAGAGCTTTCCCTGTTTTCTACTGGATCGGGATGGCCTAAGCATATTTACTAAACACATCCATACAAGTCATTAGGTACGACATCCCATCGTTGTATCTTTGTAATAGTCTCATATCTATCAAGTCGGCTTGATATTGTTGATTTATACCACCGGTTATGATCTGGCGTCTCTGGAAGCGGCGACGGATCGGTTTAGTAACGTGTAGGTATACTGATGACGTAACCAATTATCTATTTTCTTCAGATTAATATTTCGTTTTAAGGCTCCACCATAGGCCCCTAGCTTCTTAGGGTCATAGTAATACTTTCTTAATTGCGCGGCCAGTTTTCCCACTTGGGTGTCGGTATCCTACTTTTCTTCTTGCCTCGCCTGAGTTTGTAAGGTGGTGTGGTCTCGACTGTTTTGGGGTCGACTACTTGAGATTTAGCCGGTTGAATAGGTGTTGGTTGAAGAGGTGTTGTTGAAGAGGTGTCTCGGGTACTGGTGTCGGTACACTGGTGGCTTCAGGTTTTTGTTCCTTGATATCCACTAGTCCTAGAGGCTTGTTTCTGTACTGCTCAAGTCGATTCAAATACCGCTGTAGTGTTTGGTGATACGCTCTGGCCTTGTCACGAAATGGTAGATCTTCTGTTTCCAGGACTTGCTGCATCTGACGATACAAATCATGTAGACTATCATTTAGTGTGTCGGGTGGTATATAGGGTTTTTCTAACAACCGGGGATCGATCAAGATCATCTTCTTGGCCATTACAAACCCACCACGCTTTTCAAAACATTTAGTATGGGGCCTAGTAAGGCGCCTATAAAACCACTTTGTTGCAGGATCTCTTTCCTTTTCTTGAGCGATAATTTCTTATGCGTGAGTGCTCTCAGACTGTCTGTGTGTCGTTGCAGACGCTTCTTCTGAGCTGGTGTCAGGGGAACATTACCTTTTAAAACATTGTGACAGCATTCGCAAATTGATTGGACGAGATCCGGGGAAGATGATTTCATTAATGCCTTCACAGTGGCTAGGTTGGTCTGACCCAAGAAGCGTAACATACCCTCGTTACGTTTAAGTCGGTTAGACATGTTATTTGGGGACGTAGACGACTTGGTGCTGATCAGGGAATATATGACTTCGTAAGCGGATCTGATCCGGTGTTTCCTGTCGCAGGTCAAATAACAAATACCCGTGTGGAGCCGATGTCGCGTCTTTAAAACTCTCTTGGACATATTACACACGTCCTGGATACATCTGTTTGGCCAGATTGGTAATCTGAGACCCGTCTAGGGGATTCTTAAACACCACTAGGTAGTGCGAATTCAGACTGATAGTTCTTTGTTCTTTATTCTTACCAAATAGGTTCTGTACTATATACATAACACTGAGGTTGTGATGATGACTGCCTTTAGTAAATAACTTAGTCACTCTGTCATCTGTTTCAGACATTAGATCATCTATGACCACTAACCGACGTCTATCCCCTGGCCATTTCCCTCATCCGGCAGACCTTCATTAAATTGAACACCCTTCATAGTTTCGTAGATGGGTTGCCATTCCCCATAGCACCATATAATTTCCTCTGGAAGGGGGTCTACCATGGCTGGTAGATGGGCCAAGAACCGTTGGACAAAGACGGTTTACCACTCCCCGTTGGGCGCGCAATCAAGGCCGTAAAAGGATGTTTCCACCTAGGATCCATGAGTATTAATAACCAACTACCTAGTCGCGTTGGTGTTTATAAACGCATCGGATGATAGTATTAGACCATTTGACCACCAATTGCACGTCAGTGGGTCTCTGGTAGCTATCGGTATAATAATGACACAACCAACGGCCGACTTGAAACAAGTTCACACCGAGGTGGTGAGTATGGCGTTGACTATTATTAGTTCCTACAAGTCCACAAAGACCAATAACTCCAGGTTGTGTGGCTTAGTACGTCAGATAGCTAACCAACACGATGTGTTATTCACGAGACTAGAAGTCCGTATCAAGCCCGAACACGTTTTCCCGGTCTTTGTTTCAATCGCTGACGAAGTCTTTGCCGATAACATCATCACCTATGGGAGAATAATGAAGGTTTTTACACTTGGTATGCGTCTGGGTAAGCATCTGGTTAATAATTCTTACATTACAGACATGAATGTCCAGGACCTGAAGGAAACCTTCGCTACATCTGTAGGCACGTATATGACTGATAAACTACATCCTTGGATACTGCGAGGTGGATGGCGTAATTTCTATACTTGGTTGCAAGCATCAGTTGAATAAATACATAACTAAAACTTACATCTCAGTATGTGTCTTTGTTTCATTGTGTGTCAGTGTTGGTGTCTCTCGGAAAAGAAGAGGGCAACCACGTGAAACAATCAACCAACAAAAAAAAAATGATGCTCACCCCTTTCATTTCACGGTTTTATGATGGTTATCCCATTCATATCAAGGGTCTTAGTGGTACCAGCGCAGAACGCCACAGACATGTTTGCCACAGACGCCTCACATTCTAGTATTTTTATTGACATATCTCCGTACCAACCTCTGTGAGGAAACGTATAGTGGGGTGTATTCTCACGCACCGGTAACCGTCCCCACCTCGGCTTGTGTGTGATGTTTTCTCACGCAATCGTACGCCTCCGATTGTGTGGTTGTGTGTGTGTGCGCGCTTGTGTTTGACTGTAGTTGTGTGTTTGTATGTCTGTATGTGGAAGTGTACATGTATCTGTCTTTGCGTTTGTACGTCTGTGTCTGTACTTGAATGTGTGTACATGTGTCTGCCTTTGAGGTTGTACGCATGTCTGTATAGTTGTGTACATGTGTGTATGCGTGTCTGTATGTAGAAGTGTACATGTGTGTATGCGTGTACAAGTGTGGCTTTGAGGTTGTGTACGCCCATCTATCAAGCGTATTGACAATCAAAGTTCAGGCAGCGTGGTCTCCGCAGACACCGACAACCCCACCCTCACCACTGATGCTACGGCGGACATCACCCCATCCACTCAGAACTATGATCCCCTCAATATATTACTAAGCCCAGTCCACCAGACTCCTACGGCCCCTCTTTACTTTTGTTCAGATGATACCGACTCCTATAGTCTCTACACCCTCTTACCAGCACGGTGTTTTCCCACCACGGAGCCCCATCTGGGGGATGTAAGGCGTATTAACAACCAATGATAGTCCTTCGATTCTTCAGTGATCTGCTACCCCGCAGACAGATGCTACACCAGAGTCCTCCATACATCACCCAGAACTAGGCCACCATCCCCTCAAATCCCACCAGACTTCTACGTTTACTTTTTCAGCTGATAGTGACCCTCTACATACCACCTCATATACCCATTTAATATTTATGACCACCCCCATCTACTATTTCCCACTATAGTCCTATAAATACATGGCGATCACAGAGACAATATATAGTGACCGACAGGGATTCAAACCTACCACTTCCCCACAGGACTACTTCGAGCCATCACGGTGATTTTTTACCACTGAGCCCCACGAAAACACATACCGAAACATTCGTTTCTATCCACACAGATTTCAACACCCCCGCGTTTCCCTCTTTTTTTCACACAAATAATATACCCCGCCCCCACACCTCTCCGACTTTTACGTTTCCATTCTTAAATATATTTGTACCCGCCCTTTTTTTTCCCAGTCACGACTCCCCACCAATCACCAAGATTTCCTCACGCATAATCTTTCCACACAAATAATATACCCCAGCCACCCGTTACACATTTGACAGGTACTGACCATTCACACGAATACAACTTTTTTTTCCATCCCTCATACACCCCGTTCCGTCACACCCCGACCCGACCAAAAAATATAACTTACAGATTTTCCCACACTTCACCCTCGCCACCTTCATAGACCCGTCCTGGACGAGAGATTTTCTCATACTTCACACAAAAATTCCCCTTCATAGACATATTATCTCACTCGTCCGTAGACGGACGAGTGAAAATACGTGTCTAAACGACCTACATTACTACTCATTCTGTTTGGAGTGCAAGGAATTGCTCCAGTAAACGACAGCCATTCGCTGCATATTGCTTCACGATGTAATGTGGAGCACATTTTATTTATGACGTTATGTACTTCATTTTTCATTCATTTTGAAAATACGTGTCTAAACGACCTACATTACTACTGGAATGGTGTTATCAGCGTTGCAGAAGGTATTTAACAATATGAAGAGCCGGGTACAGTCATATCTTGAAGCCCGCGGTGAACATTTCCAACACCTGTTATAATGAATACTTCATTGGTATTTGCCACCTTCCCCAAACAAGCGTTAGATCATAACAATGACTATTGTAATTAACTTAATGAAGTTTTAGCACATTTTTTATGACGTCATGTAATTAATTTTTCAAAGTTGTTCTACATACAAAGTGTAGTGAGACTTTACACAAACCCTTTACTTAATAATTATAAAATAGTAAGGTCTATTCAATGAACAGAAGAGGAAACGGGGTAGAAATCGTTCTAAAATAGCTAAATGTTGGTGGATTGTCTATCTGGCTATCAATATTTATTGATTTATGTTTCTGTTAATTAAACAAAAAAAAAAAAAAAAAAAAAAAATATTGCTTGTCGTTTTGCAGGACAACCCCAACCAAAGGTTTATTTTCTAGACTTTATTGTCTTGAGTTATTTTCTAGGTTTATTTTCTAGATGTTAGTTGGGTAACTTACCCATGCTTACTGAAAGAAAATTCAACGCTGAAATCCAAACTGACCCGTGCAGGGAACGATCCAGCTGTCTAGTCATCAGCGTACAGGAAGTTTAAGTTCTGAAGAACTGTTATCCCTTCTTCCAGATCGCAGTCTATAAATGTGTTCAAAGATATCGTATATTTTTTGGTGGCATGATCTGTGTCGTTTGTTATTGCAGTTCATAGTTTCTCCTCGTTGCCTTTATAGCTGCAACTTTTTAACCAAACGTTCATCTATCTTCTTACTGTATCCGTTTCTTTCAGATTTGAATCTATTATCCGGTGAAAGATGTATAACCTGTCCATCAAGTGTTTGTGTTTTTGTTAATTCACCCGTATGGCTCGCACACCTGGTATGTTTTCTTCCCGCTGTTTCATGTTGATGTTAAGTAAAATAACCTGTTTACATGCAATTAAATGAACACACCGCAGCTGTGGCATAGGGGTAGTTACAGCGTTTTACGATTCCCTGACACACCGAGTTGAGGGATCCAAATTAGCTGCGGGTGATTTTGAAGCAAACCGCATTGCTTTCGAAAGTATGAGGGTCGTCATTCAGAAAACAATGACAAACTAATCAAGTAAAAACTGTTTAGTAAATCACATGCATCCAAGAAACGCTGGGGTTGATTCCAACGCCCTGTAAAGGACATGCAACTAACTTTAATATGCAAGTTAGCCTGTTGCGTATCTAGTGTTAGATCTATTATTTATTGTTTTTGTTGGTGTTGTCGTTGTTTGTGAATCTTCTGGAATAGGGTGAGTTTTAACTCCTGAATCCTATCCATTGGTGTTCAAGTCTTCTGATCCGTTCAATGTGCTTGCATTCACCTTAAAGAGGTTAGCACTGGAATTTCACATACTCGGAGAAGCAACGAATTTTTTACGGCGAGCTGCGTTGCGGTAAACGCTTTCAAGGCGACCAGAGGAAACGCTTTAAAGGCACTCCGAAGATCTCACTAAAAGCTTTTTGAATTCACCATGACATTTGGGAGACTGCTGGCAAAGACCGAAATTCGTGGCGTGCATCATTACGCAAGGGTGTAACCACTTGTGAAGCAAAAAGGACCGCAAGAGCTGCGAAAAAAAAAAAAAAAGACTGGACAGAAAAACCACTGCAGGAGACTCCTGGAACGTCAAGCATTCTTTGTCCACATTGGCAAAGAACATTTCGAACCAACATAGGATTTACCAGCCATCTTAGAACTTACGGCTGCAAACTTTCAACCCCATTGGATAAAATGAATGGTCATCAATATTCTTGATGGACAAACAATACACATTATTGTTAATCTCGACTCAGATACATTGTTTTCCAGTGAAACAAACTTCTTTGATTCAGTTTATGAGGTTAGGGCGACCATGTGGCTGCAGTGCTTTAAAATACAATTTTTAGATTAATTGGGAATACAACGCAAACAATTACTAATACATTAATTATATCTATTCAGAATTGCGTGTGTAGACTTGAATGACATGTTGTGACAGAATCGCCAATGTGGAACTCATGGAGAGAACTTGATAAGTGAAACACGAGGTGAGGCTAAGAACGGTATCTAACAGTAATGCAAAGAAGCAATAAATGGAAGATCCCATGCAGGTTTAATGGTAGTAACAGGAAATATGACAATGTATAAGAACAATAAAGCGATGCCGATTTAGTTAACTGACCATATGGAGAACCCAGAGCCTCTAGACACGGTCATGAATGACAATAGGAGTTCTGTCGCTCTACCAACTGTGGAAGTTCTTGTAATAACGAAGGCTAGGGAAACAAAGCCCTACAGAAAATGTAGGCACGCAGAGCTCACAAGCCCGGGAAGGCAATCTGCTTATGGAAGGAGGAACCTAGAAAAGAAACCTCATCCGTCGACATGGAAATATATTGGAACATGTAGCACGGGACTAGAAAGCGGACATCTAGGCACTACTACTGATGCTATGCCCCAAACAGTGCAAACGTTGATGGAAGAAGAAGAAGAAATAAAGCGATCAGGGCTTCGATAAAACGACAGTCGACTCTGGGAAACATTCTGTAACACATGTTCGTCCAAGCACGCACCCTGGGTGAAGGTCAGTTTTAATCATCTGTCTCTATAGTGGATAGAACCTATGATAACCGAACCGACAGTCAAGCGTTTAGTCACCACATAACCCTGCACCCGCTAATCGTAGTAATTATTGTGTAGTAGGTCCTGTAGAAATTGCTACTGTCATCCTCACACTCTGGAAATTGGATCTCTCACCACTTCTCCTGACTCGTGCACTCTCATGCCGAAATGTCTACAATATCCTGAGTCCATCTTCGTGCTGGTTAACTTCCTGCCTCCTCTCTCAGGAAACATGTCTTCCATTATTGTCTACAATATCCTGAGTCCATCTTCGTGCTGGTCAACTCAATGCCTCTTCTCTCAGGAACCATGTCTTCCATTATTGTCTACAATATCCTGAGTCTTATCTACAATATCCTGAGTCCATCTTCGTGCTGGTCAACTCAATACCTCTTCTCTCAGGAACCATGTCTTCCATTATTGTCTAATCCAGGCCACTGTAGCGTTTCATATTACCAATGTATTTTAGTTTCCGAGACATGATACTGTTTATGAGCCCATTTTCTTCCATGTTCAGGTCTTGAAGAATGACAGTATTTTGTTCATTCGATGTTAAGATCTTGAAGAATGTCAGCATTTCCTTTCTTCTTGATCCACGATATTCTAAGAAGTATTCTATAATATTTTAACTCTGAAACGTCAGTTTTCTTCTGCAGTGATTGCGAACTTGTCCTGACTCACATCCATCGGCTGGCACAGGAAAGTTGCATGCTCTCAGACAGTGTACTTGAGCTTGTTTGTTGGTTTTGTGCCATAGGTGTTAAACAATGATCAGCCTCTGGATGGATGGCTATAAGCCTGCGTCTGACTTCTTGTAGACATTTCCCGTTTATGGAGCCAACATATTCAATATTAACATACAGAGGAAGTGAGGCAGAGGAAAACCACGCCGTTAATGGATTCAAGGCATACAAGATAATGCATACATGCAAGCAAAAGAGGCAATGCATCTGTTTTATGATAGTGAAGAATTGCTAAAGACTGTTACAGGGGTACAATTCTGCACCTGGCAAGCAGATAAATGATGATTATACTCAGGCACATTTCATAATGTAACATCTTAAACACATTTTATACAACGATCCCTTTTCATTACCAGAAACAAACAAACATACGATGGCAGGGCATTAACCACAGCTTCAGAAATACAACAGCATTAATTGAATAGAGACAGAACGTTTCACGGAAACATCCTACAAACAAGAAATTAAGCCAGAAGCCTGGCATTATAAGTAGAGTAATTTAGATCGAAAGTTCATGATCTGAAATCCAAAGCACAACTCATAAAAAATGGAATCCGCATCTGCTTGTTCCCTGTACCCCCAGCCAGCAAACGCTGAGACCTCGGGGGCTACCAGAAAGAGTTGCCTATTTTCGGAGAGAATATTCTATTTCGGTGCAAAACCGGCCAGGAGACGTCGATAGTTCATTATCCTGAGCAGATAATGGCCAAAGAAGAGAAGAGGGCTTTCCGGGATCATGTATCAGTGTACGCATACATTATTGTGCGTGCGCGCGCGTGCGCGTGTGTGTGGTGTCTGTCTGTCTGTTTGTCTTTGTATGTGTGGGAGTGAGTAGGTTTTAGGGGTGTTTGGGTGGGTAGGTTTTGGGTGAGAGAGAGAGAGAGAGAGAGAGAGAGAGAGAGAGTGTTTGTTTGTGTGTTTGTTTGTGGTATGTGTGTGTGTGTTTGTGATGTCTGTCTGCCTGCCAGCATGCGAGTGTGTACGCCCTGGTTCATGAGTGAATGAGTTCGTATACCTCTATCTGTCAGTCTGTCTATCTTAATTTGTCTGTTTGTCTCTATCTCTCCTGCCTGCCTGCCTTCCTGCCTCTCTCTCTCTCTCTCTCTCTGTCTCTCTCTCTCTCTCTGTCTCTCTCTCTCTCTGTCTCTCTCTCTCTCTCTCTGTCTCTCTCTCTCTCTCTGTCTCTCTCTCTCTCTCTGTCTCTCTCTCTCTCTCTGCCTCTCTCTCTCTCTCTGTCTCTCTCTCTGTCTCTCTCTCTCTGTCTCTCTCTCTCTCTGTCTCTCTCTCTCTCTCTCTCTCTCTGTCTGTCTCTCTCTCTCTCTCTCTCTCTCTCTCTCTGTCTGTCTGTCTCTCTCTCTCTCTCTCTCTCTCTGTTCACCAGTCAGTGATTCTGTCGGTACGACTGCCATCTAGTCAGGTTTGTGTGTCTGTCTGTCAGTCGATATTTCTTTTATATGTACCAACATTGTCCATGCCAGGTCCACGCCATTAAGACGCTGGCATGATACCCTGAAGCCGTGCAGAGTTGAAGTGACCATGATGATACAATAACGTAAAATGATTCATTCATCATCATCTTCCACTTCTGCCGTCAAGCGTCGTGGGGAGGAATAATTTGCGCTCCAGCGCCCGGTGGGCGGTACCGGATAGTGTCATTACGTGTGATTTGATGTCGTCAATCCAATTTCTTCTTGGACGTCCTCGTGGTCTTGTCGCAGATGATCTTTGATATGAGGCCAGTGATGGTAGTTGTTGGTGTTGCATTCAAACGACATGGCCAAACCACTTGATCTTCTGCCTTTCAATAAATGTGGCACAAGGTGTTGATCCCACAGTCTGTCTGATAACAGCATTTCTTACTCGGTCTAGGATTGTTAAGTTGGCAGCTCTCCTCAGGCATCTCATCTCGCAGGTGTTGATTTTGCGAAAGTGTGATTTGGATAATGATTTAATAAAAACCAATAATGATAAAATATTGTTAGAAACATACTATTACGAATGATAGAATGGGCGTTGGTGCCGCGACTCCTTTATCAGGAAACAATAACAACATAAATAGCATCAGGAATATTGATGTCATTACATACATGTTTAGTTAGCCGGCGCTGTGACGATGGGGTTACGAATGCAATTCATAATTCCGCATAACGCGTTCGAAACACAGCTGCGGGCGATTTGGAAGAAGACTGCTTGCGTTAGTTTCCATACAATGGTATAAGTGCCATGGTATAAGTGCCGGTCGTTCAGAAAGCAATGGCAAACTACTAAATGTAAACTTGCCCATGAATCACAAATAGCAAATGATGCTGGGGTTGACTGCTACGTCCTGTAAAGAATATACAACCAACATTTTAGTTATTATGTCTTATGGAGAACCTAGAGCCTCTAGAGGCCGTCGTGCATGGCTACAGGCGGGAGTTCTGTCGCTATACCCAAGTAGCACGGGGAAAAGATGCTCACATTGATTGATGGGTGTGTCTTTACCAACTTTTTTTTTTTTTTTTGCATATCCTTTACAGGACATCGCTGTCAACAGCAGCATCTTTCAGCTGTCTGTTGATTTCTTGGCAAGATTACGCTCAGTAGTTTCTTTACCAACTAGGGTCCACTTTATACAGGTCGTAGTTCACCCTTCAAGATTTCATCTGACTTCTGCCATGGTTTTTGCTACACGATTTCACATTGCTTCTGATAGAGTTCACGAAAGAAAATTCTGTCTCATTTCTGTGTTAGTTCAATGTACATGAACCCATTTATGTTAGTCTTAGATCATGCTATAAGATTCCACTTTATTTCTGCCATATTTCGTGTTACAAGATTTAACCTTACTTCTCTCATAATTCATTCTACACGATTACACATTATTTCTGTCACATATCAATTTGCAAGATTTCACTTACGTTTTCCATAATTCGTGATGCACTATTTCATATTGTTTCTGTAGTAGTTCAAGGTATATTATTCAGCCTTATTTTTGCGTTAGTCCTGACCACAAGATTCAGCTTTATTTCTGCCATAGTTCATGCTACACGATCATGCATTTAATTTAATCACAGTTCTTGCCACAAAATTATTTCCAACATAGTTTAAGATTCAAGATTTCACCTTACATGGCCACTCTACCACAACGTAAGTCTTACGATGTATGTAATACTAGCCCCATATTTTCATCAACCCATCAGCTGTCCTTGGGTGATATGCTAATTTTTCGCTTACAGTATGCACGTTCCAGAACATTCTTGTTCTCATGTTACGCCGGGTCATCCTGAAAGGTCAGGTTAATGACAAAGTATCCTAGCCTAGACGGGGATTCAAACCTATGACCACCTGACCGGCATTCAAACATGTTACCTCTTCTCTACCGCTGTTCCCGTACAATGTTATCTATTCTCGCTCGCTTTGAACTCAGGTGTCGTCCATACACGCTACTTCTAGTAGCACTGATCTGAAATTTGCCTGTGGATTAAAGTTACTCTTTTTGTGGACTTGAATGAAGTGCAGTGGAGCACCAATGGATAGTTTAAATCGAAAGAGTTGGGCCAATCTAATTCAAACTCCCGATGCCATGTATCGAGTAGTGGGTTAACATTAACAGGACGAGTACGGTTAACTTCTCGAGATTTTCTAAACCACTCTGCAATCTTCACACAAGACAACACGAACAAATAACCACGTAGATATGAAAACATGCAGACATAAAATATGTATTTGATAACGTCAGGTAAATTATTTAGTGTTCCTCAAACCGTTGCCAACACATAAAATCTGCTCTCGCCGTCTGAAACCTCTGCTAAGATCTTAGATTCAGCTACATGTCAATGATGCTGGATTCCGGGAAATAAAAAAAAGATCCAACAATAACGCATTTTTGCTCGTATTTGTTATCGTGATGTAAGTACCAACACTCGGCGTAGGCTAAATATCATAGAATTTCATGTAGGGGTAATATGATGGAAGGTTAAACACTCTGCGTAGGCTAACTATCATAGGGTTTCATGTAGGGGTAATATGACGGAAGCTTCAACACACTGTGTGGGCTAAGTATCATAGAGTTTCATGTAGGGGTAATATGATGGAAGCTTCAACACACTGTGTAGGCTAACTATCATAGAGTGTCATGTAGGGGTAATATGATGGAAGCTTCAACACACTGTGTAGATTAACTATCATAGTGTTTCATGCAGGAGTACCGTGATTGAAGCTCCAACACTCATTATGGGTAAACCATCACAGTGCTTCATATATGGGTAACCATGAAAAGCATCAGCACTCAGTGTAAGCTAACCATCGTGGTATACATGCGTGAGTGGCAAAATAGGTGGTACCAAATCTCCTCATGAAATATACGATATAAATTAATTTGTGAGTTTTCATCATGTGGCATGACGTAAGCGTCGGCGGTCACGTTTCGCTATGTCACCTGATCACCAGCGTCGTGGATGAGCTCAATGTTCTTGTCTCGTCTATACCACGTGGTCAAGCCATCCAGGTATTTACTTCTCTGCGTTCCCATTGCTCTCTTCATCTCGATCTTGCCAATTGTCTCCAAATTCTCCAATTTATTTCTTCTTATAATGTGACCAAACAGTTTCGACTACGTCTAATTTCTCCAATCAGTGAACGATTTTCATTAGTTTCTTGTAGGATTTGGTCAATGATTTTTCTGTCTGTCAATGGTTTTCTTTGTATTTTCCTCAGAAACCACATTTCCACAGCCATGAATTGTTTTTCAGCTTGTCTGCGTATTGTTCTCGTTGCGAATGACGTCTTGTTTTGGTCAGTATGTTCTTCATCTTGCAAAAAGCTACCTTAGCCATAGTGATTTTTGTTCTATCTTTTCAAGGCATCTTCCATAAGATATTATGACTGTTCCGAGATATTTACACCGATTCACTTGTTTATGAATATTCACATTTACTTGTATATTACACTGTAGTATTTCCTTCCTCCTAGTGACGACGCTAATCAGTGTCTTCTTACAATTTAAACCTAACCCTAGTTTTTCACCGTGTGCAACAACCGCATCTACTAACTGTTGCAGATCTTGTTCATTGTCTGCAATCAATACTGTATCATCTGCATATCTAATGTTATTGATGTTACGTCCCCCAATGAGGATTCCTTTCATATCTGCAACATTTCTGAAAATATTTTCACTGTATAGGGAAAACAGATCTGGAGACATTACACATCCCTGTCTCACACCTCTCTTAATAGGCTGATATTGACATACTTCATTCTCAATCTTTATGGCAGCTTGTTATTTCCATAGCAGCTTGTTATTTCCAAGGCGAAGTGGTTCCGTCCTCGTGCTATGAATGTTGTGGGTTCGATTCCGGGCCACGTCTCTTGGTTCGAGAGTGCGGTGTCTCAGAGGCTCCTGGGGATCTTCGCTGGAGCTACGGAGCTCGTGCTTTGCGCGACACTTTCGGCATGACCCCCTGTCGAAAGAGACAAGTCATATAGGGTCAAACTGAATGTAATGACTTCTATACTATTGACTTTTAAAGCCTTTTTAACCCCAAGTGCCGGATGTCTTATATAGTGGGCCACGTCTATCGGGATTCTTGTATTTTCTATACACTTCTTTCCGAAAGGGCTTGATTCCTGATCCACTACTCAAGTTAGTCAGTTAAAAGGCAAAGATTCTTCCATGGCAGATGCTGACATCGGTATGTTAATTTTTAGGACTTCTCATATTTTAGGCTATGACGTATTGAAGTGAGCAGGCCAGTTTCCTACTTCGTAACCTTTTCCTCCCACATAATTCCTAGAAATGTCTGAAAATTAGCAGGAATCCATTTCTATGAGGTTGGTCGTACTTGTAGGATAAACATAATCCTGCCCACTGCTGGAGATTGGCAATCAAACACCCTCACTACTATATTGGGAATCAAACGCCCTAATTACTATATCGGCAATCAAACGGCCTAACTACTACACTACTCCCAATGGTAGGATCTGAGAGTCAACTTTCTTGCGCTGCAGGCCTAGCGCCGAGGTAACGTAATGGCTAGACGCTCGCCTGTCGGCTTAGCGGTCAAGGGTTCGAATTGTTAAAATTGATCTGGGTTCCAGGTTGACCCAGCCTAAAATATGTACAAACTAGGAAATGTCTTGGACAATAAAGGCGTGATACCGACCACATCGCGACCGAGTATCGATTAGTGTATAGAATATGGGTCCAGCGCTATGTATCGTTAGGCCGTAAGGCGAGTACAAGGGTCATTTACTTACTAAGCTTCCAGTTTGGCTTGACACGTAGAGAAAACTTCAACGAAGCATGTGCTTCGTGGAGCATTCAGGGAACCCGTGGGCGCAATGATTGCCTACAACATCTGAAGGCTTCTAGTCACGGCAGCTCTATAACCACCGCCTCATTTATTTTTGTAATACAACAAAACAAATTGACTGCTATTATTTCTAAATTTATGTTTAATAGGGTACATTTCCCCATACAAACTTAATCACTTTTCCAGATTGAAAAGTAGCCGTGGTCAAGCAACAGACCTCCATTGTAAACCTGTGTCTTGTTGGGATTGTTATGTCCTTTAATGCGGGAGCCGAGTTGGCACAGTGGTTAGCACGCCATTTCTGCTAGCCAGGTTGTCATGTATCGAATCCTCTTTAAGATAGGGATTTGTCTCCTTGTCCGGGGCTCCCAGGTTGACCCAGCCTTAAATTGGTACCAGAAGTTGTAATGAGAAGTAAATGTGACCTGTGTGATATTGACCATGCGACCAATCGAATATCGTAAGGCCTAAAATATGGAGGTGGCACCATGTACCTAATACAATTATGGTACAAAATGGGGCTCTTTTGTATTTCACTTACATTCATGCTTGTTAATAATAAAATTATCTTTTGTAAGCTACCAGTTGTTTGTTCCAGGTGTGTGCATCATCTCTCTTTCTTTGTCATTAAACTTCATCACTGGAGTTGCCATAAAAGTAATACCTATTGATTTAGTCAGTCAAGCCTTTGCGGTCTCTACAATTAAGGTTGACAGGAATGAATATCTCAAACATTATTCTTCTCCTTCTCTTCGCCTGAAGGAAATGTCTGTTTATTATGTATATTTACGTAATAATGGTGATATCAAAGAAAATGTGACACCAAAATGTGACATAGAAATAGAAGGAACAATTCTTAACCAAGTGAATAATTTTAGATACCTAGGGACATTTATAACATCAGATGGAAGATGTACAACAGAGATTAAGATCAGAATAGGGCAGGCAAAGGCCGCATTTCAGAAAATGAAGAGTATCTTGTGCAATAAGTCACTATCACTGAGTGTAAGAGAGTGCTGAAATGCTATGTAGAACCAGTTTTGCTGTATGGCAGTGAATCTTGGAATGTAAATGAACAAATTAAGAAGAAATTAGAAGCAACAGAGATTCCTGAGACGAATGTTGAGAATTCCTTGGACTGCCAGAGTAACTAACGACGACTGCCTGAAACAGGCTAATGAAACTAGAACACTATATACAACAATAAGAAAGAGACAAACAGCTTTCTTTGGTCATGTAATGAGAAGAGCGGCATTGGAGAACATCGTGACAACTGGAAAGATTGAGGGGAAGAGAGGCAGAGGCAGGCCAAGAGAAATGATGCTGGATGGATTGAGACGGCGGCACGGAGGAATATCAGCAGCAGAGTTGATCCAGAAAACCAAAGACCGAGATCTGTGGAGAGCCATGAACGCCTACGCCAGCTGGCAGGGCACTTGATGATGATGATGATTTACGTATTATTATGATTTGCCTATTTATAATTTTTTTTTTTTTTTTATACATCGCTGCCTAATCGATTATATCTCGATATGTGGGGTGGATGGGTAAGGGTATCTGTGTGGGTGTGGGTGGGAATATTGTGTGGTATCTGGGTGGGGGATATGTGTGTGGTGTGTAAGTGGGGATGTGTTGGTGAGGGATATGTGTGTGTGTGGTGCGTGGGTTGGGAATAGTGCGTGGTAGGGGGTGTATGTAATGTGCGGGTGGGGGATTGTGTGGTGGGGGATTAGGTTAAGGCATGTGTGGGTGGGTGGAAGTTGTATGTGTGGGTGGTGGGGTGTGTGTGAGTGGATTGGGGATGTATGGGTGGTTAGGGAGATTTGTGTGTGTGTGGGGGGGGGGGGGGTAGGGACATGTCAGTTGGTGGGGATGTGTGTGTATGGTTTGGGGATGTGTGAGTGGATGTGCTATGTGTGGGTTGGTGGGGGATTGTGTGTGTGGGTAGGGAATATGTTGTCGATGGAGATGTGGCTGGGGGATGGGTGGTTTGAGGTGTGGGTGGCGAGAGGATGTGTGGGGTAGGATGTGTGGGTTGGTGGGGGAATGTGGGTGGCGAGTGTGTTTTGGTTGGGGGATCAGGTGAGGGCAGTGTGTGTGGGTGGGGGATGTGCGGGAGGGGGATGGGTCGGTTGGTGGGGTCTGTATGTGTCCCTTGGTGTGCGTGTGTGTCGGTAGGTGGGGGTGTGTATGTGTCCCTTGGTGCGCGCGTGTGTGGGTAGGTGGGGGTGTTGTGTGGGTGGGGTGATGTATGGATAGGTGGGAGATGTGCTTCATAACATGGTAATTAGCCTTGTTTATGTTTACAACATTCATTTCGCAATGTTTATTTTTCTTCCTATGTAAATGTATAATGCTCTTGATGAACGAAAGACGAGTGATTGGAAGGGCCGAATGTAAGACGGGCCTGCGCGCCCAATTTGTGACCCTAATAAAGTTGATTTGATTTGATTTGATTTATCCCTGCTTTGATGCGCAGAATATTTTGTTTTGTCTGCCCATAACATTGTAACCAACCACCTTATACTGGTTTTATCCACATTCTGATAGATTGGATGAGTCTTTTACTTTGGTGATATATGACTGGGTGTTGGTACGTCTCGGATTATTTTTGCGCGGCAGAGCACCAACATTGACCGTATATGACGCGCATAGCAAGCAGATTGCATTAGCATTTTGCAAGTGTTCTCAGCGAAGAAAGTTGCCGGCTGACCAACATCCCCGCCCTGCGGAATGGAATGAATTCATGAATTATCTGCTTAATGCAAAGACCCTGCCAGAGTGTTCTCCGGTCAAGATTCATAATATTGGAGAAAGGGCGTGCGTGTCTATGATTTTCCTTGTGTGTATATAGAAAAAAACATTGCCAAAGAAATTACGGGCCATAAATTGAACTCTGCATTGTCTATTCTTCTTCTTCTTTCGTTCGCCTAAACTATGTCTATAACTGCAATGTTGTCTCTTGTATGAATCTAACAGTCTTTTTCAGTTCACTCAGCGGTCCATAGAGTTTATCTTCCACTGTTGTCTCTCTAGGCCAGAAGGTTCGCCTGGATATGTTGTAGTTTGGGCAATCCTGGAGTATGTGCTCTGCTGTCTGCGACGCCAAACCATATGTGCATATGGTTGAGTCACCAATCTTGAATTTTGTATACATGTGGTTGCGTAATCTATTGTGTCCTCTTCTGAGGCGCAGAAGAATGACCTGTTCTGGTCTGTCCATAAGTAAGGTTTGGTGGCCTTCTGACTGATTTGATCATTCTTTTCTTTTGGTGGTATGTAATAGGCACATCTGGTTGTTCTTCTTGTGCTCCTTCCTTAGCCAATCGATCAGCTCTGTCGTTTCCGGGGATTGTCTATTAAATTATTTTCTATTAATGATACATTATAGACGGTAATAATAGTAGAATGACGCGCCTTTCTTCATCAACATTTCATAATTGCTGAGCATAACAAACTGGGTAGTTTCTAAGCCTTATATCATGAACTGAAAACACGTCAGTTCAGGCAACTTATCTTACATGCCTGGATGGCTGTGTTGTTTCTTATTGGGCTCAATACATTTTAGCACGAATGCCTATAATGCCACTCTGCCTTGGACTTCCTAATGCCAGCTTCTCCCCGAAACGAAATCCTTAATCACAAACTGGATTGTGTATATAAGGACACCGGTTAGTGGTTAGTTAGTTGCATATCCTTTACAGGACGTTGCAGTCAACACCAGCATTTGTTGCTGTTGTGATCTCTTGGCAAATTTACACTCAGTAGTTTGCCATTGCTGTCTTAATGACCGGCATCCATACCATTTCGTAAGAAAACAAACGCAACGCGATCTGCTTCCAAATCGCCCGCAGATATGTTTCAAACGCGGGTATACAGGATCACAAACTGCGACCGTAACCTTTTCGCCACGGAGCTGGATATTCAAGGACAATAGTTTGTGGACTAACGGATATTTCCAGTTTCTCAATTATCAATGGGTATCCCGTTTGTCTCACATAAACTGGTACATCTGGTTACTCTTCTACTGGACATTGCTTAGCTCATAAACTGCTAATCAACCGGTGACGCCTAAAAACCAGACTGCTCTAGGGACGTAAATATCCACATATGTAAACTCGAGGAAGATAGCTAAATAAGATCATGAAAATTGAAACAACAGTAAGGAAAAGCACGTTAGCAATCAGGATGCCACACATCCAGGCAATGGAACTATAGCACATTTTGAATCTCTAACTATTGAAGTATAGCACGGCATATCACTGTTCCACCACACTTTGATGTCAGCTTCCAACTTGTATCGCTACCTTCCTTTTGTTTCATTGTCTTTGACTTCCTTTTCATGATCT
>JACEFZ010025841.1:0-26044 GCA_014155875.1 Cepaea nemoralis
ATTTGTGTTAATTTTTTCTCTTTAATCAAGCAACATTTTTAATTCCATTTTTTTCTGCAACTTTATTTCCGTGTTTTATCGACCATTCTCGGGTGAACGAGACGCAATTGAGATGTGACCTCAGCCGTCCAATGTCCCGCAATCCGCAGACGAAACTGGGAAACGCGTCCAACTCGATGGGTCTGCTTTCATTAAGAGTTCCCAGAAGAGCGGTAATCGTGTACCTGTGTCTTGGCCTAGAGAGTCCTGAGATTAATCTAATTTCTGGTTCTCGTCTCCTACAGTTCTGTTTTGTCTGTTTTTCAATATCTTTCCTGTCTGTGTTCCATTTTGTATCTTGTTTAGTCCCGTGTTTTACATATCAATTGGGGAACCCTTTGAGGCCACTAAGACAGTTCATAAATAAATACACACGTATTGCTTGACGCTCATATGCGTAGGGGTAAGAATTAGAGACTAGAGTACGCAATAGACAACATAAAAATTGTTATAGTTTCCGACCGGATTCCAACCTGTCACCTCCAAATGACGACAGTGACTCGCTGCAGGAACAAGTGTACTTCGACGCATGAACAGTTAGAAACCCCTAAAATAGGCGTCTTCGTTAAACATGTCTATTAGCCTCATATGCCCACAACTATGGAATATGGAAAAAATTAGGTATTTTTAGCTCCTGCGAAAAGAAGAGGCATACTAAACACAGACACAATGCACACACCTTACAAGGAAATCCATCGTACACAGGTGAAAGCAGCCGATGCTTTTTCCTTTGTTCCATATGGAATGTGGAAACAATGCTGTACACGTATTACTGTAAACGAAAACTGTCCGGATTCATGAACGTGCTTGCGCGCGCGCGCGCGCGCGCGTGTGTGTGTGTGTGTGTGTGTGTGTGTGTAATTTCTGTTCTGACTGTACAGTTTTCATCTGTTTCTTGCAGGGCTTGCTCATTTGGTTGTTCTGTTTGTCCACGTTATTCCTGGCATTTCCACACAAACCACATTTCCACTACTATAAGACATTTTTCAGCAAATCTGCTTATTGTCCACATTTCACGTCCATATGACGGCTACAATGTGCTTTTAGCACATCAACACTATTTTTCTTATTACAACTGACATATTGGTCAGTGTGTTTTCCATCTTGTAAAAGCCTACCATCACCATAACGACTCTTGTTCCAATCTCTTCAAGACACCTCCCATCAGATATTATGACAGATCCGAGATAGTTGTACCGATACACTTGTTTAAAAATATTCCCATTTACCCGTATATTACATTGTGGTATGTCTTTCTTCTTAGAGGCTACGATAATCTCCATACAATTGTTCACATACGTCCTTCTACCAGATGATACCGTTGACGTGTTTCTGACATGTGAGGATACATCACGTGCAGCCCAGGGACCCAGATTCGACATGGCTCACCCATACTCAATCATGTCGCCATGCAACATTCTGGCGTTGAAGATCCAGCACGGGCTGAAGTGGTAGGGGGGTGTCGAAAGGACTCGGCTCTGGCCAGAGAGCGCCGTGTCTGCATTGGGAATTACAGGCCAATTAATTTCTGCAATCGTCTGGGGACACACGGGCGTTTTAGTTTGAAGGGAACGAAGAAAGCGAGGCGCGGAAGACGCAGGGGAAGAGTATGGATTGAAGAGGGAGGAAAATTATAACAGCGTATAACGGGAATCATGTTGGAATCCCTCGAGGGCTGTTTGACGGTGAGAGAGGGAGGGTGGGAGCGAGACAGGGAGGGGGAGAGAGAGAGAGGAGAGAAGATGGACACATCAGATTTTCTCATTATGGTTTGAGAGTTGAGACTTAGATTTTGGTCAATTTAGCAGAGGAGGAGGAGGAACAGAACTGATTACTCCATGTCATGAGAGAGGGGTCATTATATTATACAAAGCTGGGAAGCTGCAGATGTTAAGGTGCTTATGTGTTTGCTCGCTTGAATGTTACGATGAGGAGTGTATTGTATGAGTAGTATCATTTATAACTTTGTGACTCAATGAGCATGCCCAGGAAGCGAGCGATGGGGTCGGTCCGAAAACAGTGGTTGCTGTCTCTGGATCGTTGACGGCTGGTAAAGATTAGTTTCATTTTCGTGCCAGGGCATGCGAGTATACAAGGAAATGAGCAGGCTGGCGGGCTGCAGTGGAGGATGGACAAGCCATGGACCAGGCTGATATACTGAATGCTCTACAAGAAGTAAATCGTTTGAGAGAATCAAATTATAACTGTTAATCTAAAACCATGGTCAGACTGCGAGAACAAAACGTTTAAAAAGGTGTTGCCAAACAAGAACACTACGCAGGAAGCCAAGAAGATTAACAAACCACCACAGAACTAGTGTCGTTAGCTGCAACACGCTGCGGGATTTGCTGAGGAGGGGATCCGAGCACTTATGGACTGAATGGTTCGATGTGCAATGAGGATGATCTGTCGACTAACTAACTAACTACCTACCTAACTAACTAACTAACTAACTAACTAACTAACAAACTAACTAACTCACTCACTAACTAACTAACTAACTAACCTACTAACTAACTAACTAACTAACTAACTAACTAACTAACTAATTAACTAACTAGCTAACTAACTAACTAACTAACTAATTAACTAACTGATTGACTGACTAACCAACCAACCAACTAACTAACTAACTAACTAACTAACTAACTAACCAACTAACTAACTAACTAACTAACTAATTAACTAACTAACTAACTAACCAACCAACTAACTAACTAACTAACTAACCAACTAAATAACTAACTAACTATAACTTTCTGTTGTCTCTTTGGTCTATTGGCAATAGTTCACTTATTTTACATTGTATTGTGCTGACACTTGACTGGCGATAGTTTGTTACTTCAATAGAAAAAAAAATAAAAGCTTAATAACCTTTGCCATTGAGTTTAGAGACCATGTGTTGATCATGTTACATAATCTCTCTCTCTCTCTCTCTCTCTCTCTCTCTCTCTCTCTCTCTCTCTCTCTCTCTCTCTCTCTCTGCCTAGTTTACTCCAGAGGAAAGGTAACACTAATACGTCTGGAACAAGTCAAGCTGCAGAAGCTGCCCGATCAACAAAACAATGCTCTAACAGTCCGCCTGTTGAAGCTTCAATCCTAGACCAGGTGAAAACCAAGGCACGGCCCTGCTCTGCCCTGCCATGACATTTAGTCTTTGGGTTGATTTCCTTGCACTTGGCCAGGCCTGTACCCTCCCAATAGTACTCCTCCGCCCAAAGTCTTGGAAAAATTTGAGGTGTCGGGTTTAACGAGCGCTTCCATCACTCGGCGCTAACAGAAAGCAAGTAGAATGGTATACGGTATTACGGCAGTTTAGTCATATCTTACTGAGACCTGACTAACACCAGTTACATTAACAAGAAACTATATGCTCATCTTCAAGAATTATCTTGTTAATGTTCTTCTCTAGAAAATTTGTGGAAGTGACAAGAAATTAAACTTAGCACCAAACATAGAAAATCCCATTCCAACCTTAAATCTGTACTACAGTAAGGATGAGAAACATGGAGAAAAATGAAAACACCTACAAATAAACTACAACAATTCATTAATTGATGATTGCTCAAAATAGGGGGAATGCAGAGGTATGACAGAACCACGAATGTGGAGCTCACTTAGAGAACTGGACATATACCAGTGAACGAGTGTGGATCTCATGGAGAGAACTAGACAGATACAAGCGAAGCAATGTGGAGCTCATGGAGAGAACTAGATAAATACCCGTGAACCAATGTGGAGCTCATGGAGATAGCTAGACAAATATCAGTGAACCAATGTGGAGCTCATGGAGAGAACTAGACATATACCATTGAACCAAGAAGTGAAGAATGGACGCAGGCACTGGATACGACATACATTGAGAAAACCTGAGAACAGAATAGCTAGAATACATTTGTCGGGGATCCATAGGGCAAACAAGGACTGGTCTTCTGCTGTAACTAATTAGTGTTCAGTTCACATAACATGCTGTAACTTAGTGTTCAGTTCACATAGCATGCAGTATCTTATTAGCGTTCAATTAACTGAGCATATTGTATCTTATTAGCGTTATGTTCACTGAGCATGCTGTATCTTCTTAGCATTCAGTTCACTGAGCATGCTGTATCTTAGCATTACGTTCACTGAGCATGCTGTATCTTCGCATTCAGTTCACTGAGCATGCCGTATCTTAGCATTCAGTTCATATAGCATGCTGTATCTTAGCATTCAGTTCACTGAGCATGCCGTATCTTAGCATTCAGTTCATATAGCATGCTGTATCTTAGCATTCAGTTCACTGAGCATGCTGTATCTTAGCATTCAGTTCATATAGCATGCTGTATCTTCGCATTCAGTTCATATAGCATGCTGTATCTTAGCATTCAGTTCATATAGCATGCTGTATCTTAGCATTCAGTTCATATAGCATGCTGTATCTTAGCATTCAGTTCATATAGCATGCTGTATCTTAGCATTCAGTTCATATAGCATGCTGTATCTTAGTATTCAGTTCATATAGCATGCTGTATCTTAGCATTCAGTTCATATAGCATGCTGTATCTTAGCATTCAGTTCATATAGCATGATGTATCTTAGCATTCAGTTCACTGAGCATGCTGTATCTTCGGTATTGTTGACAGGATAAGTCCATCGTTCTCTCACAGTCAAATAAGAACAACATATAATATAACACTAACGATAAAAACAGCAACGTATAATATAACAATAACTGTAATAACAACAACGTATATTATAACAATAACCGAATAATAATAACGTATATTATAATATACCGTAATAATAGCAAAGTATAATATAACAATAACGGCAACAACAACGTATAATATAACAATAACGGTAATAACAACAACGTATAATATAACAATAACCGTAATAACAACAATGTATACGATAATAAAAATAACGGCAACAACAACGTATAATATAACAATAACGATAATAAGAAAAAACATATAACATAATAATAACGGGAATAATAACGCATAATATAACAATAACCGTAATAAGAACAACATATAATATAACAATAACGATAATAAGAAAATCATATACAATAACAATACCGATAAAAAAAACAACATATAAAATAACACTAATAACAACAGCTTATAACATAAAAATAAAGATAGGAAAAATAGCAACAATTCCTCTGACCATAACAACATTGATAATAATAACAACAGTAATAGCAATTGTTTTTTATGTTGCATATCCCTTGCAGGACGTTGCAGTCAACACCAGCATTTTCAGTTGCTGTTAATGTACAAGGCAAATGTTACGTTCAGTAGTTTGCCATTGCTTTCTGAACGACTGGTTCCCATACCAACATGTTATAACACAACGCGATACGGTCTGCTGCACAAATCGGTCGCGGCTTCGTTTCGAACGCCTGGTAAGCGGCTCACAAACCGCGTTCGCAAGCCTTTGGCCACGGAAACAATACAAAAGCAATATAATAATAACAGCAGTAATAAGAAAAACAGCCCGAACTAAACTGCGCATAATAGCAACAACAGCGACGCGGACAATAACAACAACAATAATAATGACAACAACAACAATAACCTTAATAACAACAACATTTATGCAATAACAACAACAATAATGATAATAACAACAACAATAACAATTATAACAAAAATAACGAAAACAATAACGGTAACAACAAGAGTAATCATAATAACAAAACCGTAATAATAACAATAGTAATAACAACAACAACGGCAATAATAATAACAATAATCGTAATAACAACAACAGTAATAATAATAACAACAACAAAAACAGTAATGACAGCAAAAATAATAATAACAACTGTAATAACATCTATAATACAAACCAAAACGGTTAAAACACAACGACAAGGGCAATAACTATAAAAATAACTTTAACAACAATAACAACAATAACAACAATAACAACAACTCTTATGAAAGAAGAACCATAATGCTAATAACAACAGTAGCACAGACCTTACCAAAATTTTCATAACAATAACAAATAAGAATTAATAACAACAGTCAGACTAATAACAACAACAGCAACAACAATAATTGACATCTACATATGAAACTTATACATCATAGAAACATTTATGAAAAACAGCGTGAAACCCCAACTTGGTCCTACAGGAACAACGGGGTCCCCTTCAACAACAAATTAATTCTCATAGAAAATATTGTCTGCCTATGGCACGCACACATGATCATTTTCGCTGATTTCGTATTAATTTTGGACACCAGTGGTGATAATCACCTCAGATGGGAGGGGCACATCGCGTCTCGCTGAACCGAACCGAAACCTTCCGAGTAATGGGCGATGCAGATTTATGTTGCTTTAATGGGCAAGTGTTTTCCTCATGGGTGCGTTGTGAAGACGCACCGAGTTATGCGCACCGTTTAATTTCGCTGGGTTCTGCAGTATGGTGCGCCTCGTGATTTTTTCGGCTTCATTTATGTTTATTATTATCATTATCATCATCATCATCATCATCAACGCCATTATCATCATCATCATCATTATCGTCATCACTATCATCATCATCATCATCATCATCACCATTAATATCATAATCATCATCAGCACCGTCGTCATCATCATCATCATCATCATCATCATCATCATCATTATCATCATCATCATCATCATCATCATCATCATCAAAATCATCAACGTCTTCATTATCACCATCAGCATCACTATCATCCATCCATCATGTGCCATGCCGATAAGATTGGGCGGTCATGTTTTGCTATCTCACTCGATCACCAGAGTCGTGGATCAAAGCCGTATTTCTGTCTCGACCATGCCATGTGGCCAAGCCATCCAGGTATTTACTTCTCGGTCTTCCCCTTGGTCTCTTCCCTTCGATCTTGCCAGTTGTCACCAAGTTCTCCAAGTCATTTCTTCTCATAACATGCACAAACATGTTGACTGTCTACGTCTAATATCTCTAATCACTTTACGATCTTCATTTGTTTCTTGAAGGACTTGCTCATTGGTTTTTCTGTCTGTCCATGGCATTCTTTGCATTTTCTTCAGAAACCACATTTCCACAGCCATCAGATGTTTTCCAGCTTGTCTGCTCATTGTCCACGCTTCACATCCATACAAAAGTACAGGTTCTATGTAGCACTTCAACCTCTTTTTCTCGTTTCAATTTATATCGTTTTATTGGTCAGTATGTTTTTCATCTTGCAAAAGGCTACCTTCGCAATGGCAATTCTTATTCTAATTTCTTCAAGGCATCTCCTATCAAATGTTATGACTTGTTCCGAGATAACAGCATCGATCCACTTGTTTAAGAATATACCCATTTACTTGTATATCACATTGTGGTATTTCCTTCTTCACAGTGACGACAACAATATGTGTCTTCTTACTATTCAATTTTAACCCTAGTTGTTCAGTGTGCAACAACCGCATCTACTAAATGTTGTAGGTAATGTTGACTGTCTGCAATCAAGACTGTATCATCTGCATATCTAATGTTATTGATGCATCGTCTCTCTCTCTCTCTCTCTCTCTCTCTCTCTCTCTCTCTCTCTCTCTCTCTCTCTCTCTCTCTCTCTCTCTCTCTCCTCTCTCTCTCCCTCCCCCCCCCCCCCCCCGCCCCCCAATGTTGATTCCTTCCATATCTTCTATATTTCTGAAATTATTTTCAGTGTACAAAGAAAAAAGATCTGGAGACATTATACATCCCTGCCTAACACATCTCTTAATAGGCTGATATTGACCTACTTCATTGTCAATTCTTATGGCAACTTGTTGTCTCCAATATATGTGTTTTACAAGTCTAAGGTCCTTTCCATCAATTTGTAGATCTTCAAGCATTCTTATCGTGTCGACATGTCTCACTTTATCGAAAGTCGTTGCGTAGTCAGTAAAGCAAAGATATAGATCTTTGTTTACTTCTATAGAACGTTCAAGTTGCTGTTCTCAGTATATACACAGCATTTACTGTACCCTTGCCTGTACCCTTCTACAAAGCCACATTGTTCTTCTCCTATTTCGGGTTGTATTTTCTTCCTAACTCTTTGCATGATAATTCTTAGCAAAATCTTCGTTATGTGACTCATTATACTAATTGTTCGATGTTGATCACGTACCAAGGCTCCTGATTTGTTTTGAAATACAATAAATATAGAGTTACATAACTCATGAGGTATATTTCCAGTATCATTTATTGTGTTCAGCAGTCTGATAACTTTATCAATTCCATAATCTTCTAAAGTATTAATCATTTCTGTTGTGATGCTGTCTGAACCGGGAGTCTTACCAGATTTCATATGGTTAAGAGCATTCTGAACCTCCATCAACAAAATTGATGGTCGGTCATTACTATTTTGAATATTATACCGTTCTTCCTCTGTTATCATAATAAAGTTTCTTTCATATAATCTGATCATACATGTAAAATCTGATCTTCTATTATGATTTGTCCATCTTTTGTCTTTAGGCAGCCTGCTTATGTATGTGTTCTTTGATTAGTAAGCTCCTGAATTCTTTTGTGTATTAGTTTGGTATTTTTACTGTTGTGTTGTTTTTCAATTTTTATGCAGTTGTTCTCTAGCCATGCTTCTTTTGCCACCTTACATAATATTCTGACTTTTCTGTGAATTTCTTCATATTTGGCAGGATTATTTGTGTTCAGTCTTTTTGTTTCCATTAGTTGTAAAATATCTTCGGTCATCCATGTCTTATGACCGACTTTCTTTAGTTTTGGAATAGTTTTTTTTTTTTTTCTGCAGCACAACTGAGTGAATTCTTCAACATTTCCCATTGATCATCCACATCGTGAAATATGATCTCTACATCGGACAATATATCAAATTTGTTCTTTACTTCTATGTTCAAATTAACTTGTATTTCTTTGTCAGTTTTCAATTTGCACACATCACATTTAGGGTTTCCTGTTGTATACTTGACTTTCTTTAACTTTACCCTCAATGTGCCTGTAATTAATCTGTGATCACTGTAATCTGATCTGCATTGTGAATTGTGTTTACGACTGTTACCGCATTTTTAAACCTTCTGCTAATCAGGATGTAATTTATTTGGTTTTTAATCCTGCTGTCTGGACTCCTCCATGTCCATAATCTTCTAGGATACTGTTTAAACCAGGTGTTTCCTACAACCATTTCTTGTTCTTTTGCCAATGCTATAAGTCTCTATCCTCTTTCGTTTCGCTCTCCCAAACTATGGTTGCCTACACTGCATCCATTGCCTTGATTTCCTACTTTTGCGTTGAAATCACCCATTATAATATTTATTTCTGATCTTTCACAGTTCTTCAAATCAGACTCGATGTCATTATAAAATCACTATCATCTTCATCATGAAACTCATAATGTGTCGTGTCAGCTGGTGTAGAGATCCATGTCTCTCCACAGACAAAGGTTCTTGTGATATGGATCATCTCATCTGATGATATTCCTTCATGCCACCGTTTCAGTCTACCCTGCATCGTTTCTCTTGGTCTGCCTCTGCCTCGTTTCCCTTTGATCATTCCTCTGGTCATCTTATGCTTTAAGCCCGTGTCACTCGGAGTTAGAAAAAAACCAATCTACCTACTACTCATTACTTATAACATCAACCTGGGGTTTGTCGCAACGTCCTGCAAAAGTCATGCAGCCTAAAAATCAAAGAGATGTTTTAATACAATAATGCACGAACGGAGAAAGGCAACAGGGCATAATGACAGACGGGCCTGCGTGCCCAATTCAAAAAACTTTAATAATAAAGTTTACTTGTTTGTTCGCTCTGTCTGTCTGTCTGTCTGTCTGTCTGTCTGTTCGTCCTTTCTTCCGTCATGCTGTCCGTCCCTCTGTCTATCTAAAGATCCGTTTAATCACCTCAGTACATATACCTGCCAAACCTCTAATTCAAATACTTACCAATCCACCTACTCTTCTACACAGCTCCATATATATATATATATGGAGATAGAGAGAGAGGAGAGGGAGATAGTGTAACAGAGTAGCTTAGGAGTAGAGAGTTAAGGAATGCTGCGCATTCCTTGACTAGTGGGAAAACCATAGCAAGTGAACGTGTGTGCACGAATGAAGAAGTGTATCTAGGCTGGGACACACGTCACTTGGGGTCCAGCTAGCAAGAAGGGAGGAACATGTAAACATCGGGATTCGATTTGAGCTTACCATCATTATGCGGTAGTTGAACGATTCGCCATAATAAAGAATGTTCTAAACAATGGAACGGAGTCTTGTGTATATCTGTACGATCACGTGCCTACTAACCTGTATGTAACACTGTAATACAGGTTGATTTGGTGCCTTTGACCTTAAAGAACAACATGGGATGTTGAAGAGAGAGTTACCGCCATGGAATATTGTTGTGTCTGGGCGTCTGGAGAAGGAAGTTTTTTAAGTAAATAATAAGAAACGCAACAGCTAAAAGCCCGCCCAGGGGTAGTTGTTGTGGGTTCTCAGTGTATTTCTGTTTCGGAAGGAGATCGATTTCTCAGGACAGTCAGAAGGTTTGATTGATAAACTTATTTTTTTGAAAGACTGATGTTTTTATCTGATAAATAGTCTGAAATAATTTGAGCACTGAACAACGCAAATTGCATAATGGGATCAACTAATGCCGTTTTGCCTCAAAAATTAGTACACAAGGTTATCAGAATGAACTCGTTGATTACATGTTACAACTTATGAAATTTTGAAGTACCAGAAATGATTTAATTTCAACAGTACGATAACCTGCTCCAAACAAAACTACGAGTAATACAAAGAATGGTGAAAATTATGAGTTTTAGCTCATTGGACTGTTGAAGGTGAAGTCAAGGTTATATTGCAAATTACATTGTTATTGAGTCGAGATCCTCAATATTCCTTACAGTTACTTCAATTAAATGAAAGCTTTGATGAAAATTGTCTCAAGAAAATATTTTTGCTATGCTCAATTTAAACTGACAGTTGTTGAAATGCCACGTAACAAATAAGAGAGTGGATAGCGTCAGGGTTAAATCCAATTGTTGTTGAATGAATCATTTTTACGCTGAAACGTATGAAAATGCCAGGTTGCTGTTGGAAAGTAATTTTTGCTGAAACCATGAGCAGTTGTCGGTTGCGTGAAGGTGACCTTGATTGACGGAAATTAAAGTCCAACGCATACAGTTAATCGAGCAAATAATCCAGCAGTTTTATAGCGAGCGTTATATCGAGCACAATCAACGTCGGGAAAATAACTGGAAAGAACTGACTTCGACTTCGATTAAATTAACAAATCCAGAGGCTCTTCTTTGTTCTGCTCATTTCAACGGTGTCGATTAGAGTCCTTTGTTTTGTGGTGTAGGTATTTCGGCATCAGGATTTCATTTAAATTCTTTTATTAGGATTCGGGATTGCAACAGAAAAATTTTCTTCGTCAGGATCTTCGATTGGAGTCTTTAGTTAGTATAGTTAGATAATATTAGAGTAATTAATTGAACAGATTATATATTGTTGCTGAATTTGAAATTAATATTGTTTGAAATATTTGTATATTGCTTGATAATTTCCAGTACAGATTTTAGGATGCAACCCCAAGATTTTTCACAGGTAATGACTGGAGTTGGCGGGGCAATAGCAAGGTTGGATGCAGTGTTAAGACAACAAAATGTAAGCAGTGATGTTGAAAGATTTAGTGGTCAGGCAAACCAGTTTAAAAAATGGGTCATTTCTATTGAGAAACATGCGTATTAGTAAACGCTACAGATGAGGAGAAAAAGAATTTGGCATACAGAACAAGTACAAGTCCAGTTTCTGACCACATAAGAAGAAAGTTAGAAGCAGCAGAAGGTGAAACCTGGGAAGAATTTAAAGATGATCTCGCAAGAAAATATACTGAAATTACTGATCCACAACACGCATTTTCAGTATTGAGAAAGACTAGACAAAACAGTACAGAAAGTGTTCAGCTATACAGTGACAGGTTAATTAATTTAGCTGAAGAGTCATTTTTTAGGACAGAATGTACGAGCTGAAGAAGTAGAACGGATGTTAGTAGGGATTTTTGTTGATGGGATTAGGTCAGATGGATTGAAATTTAAATTATTAAGAGAGAATCCTGCAAGATTGTCACAAGCGGTAGATATCGCTATACAAGAGGAAAGCTTGAGGAGAAGGTTTAGATTAAGAGTAGGACAAGAGTTAGGTAGTAGTTCGGAAGATAGAATTGAAGAACCTATGGAAGTAGGACAGTATAGACATGGATGGAGAGGAAGACGAGGAGAAATACAGATGGTACAAAGAAGCGATAACATATATAATCAAAGTAGAGGAGGACAAGTGAGAAATACTGTAAGAAACATGGAAGGTAACACAAATAACTCGAATGTGGTTTGCTGGGGATGTCACCAACGTGGGCACATTTTTCGCTTCTGTGGTAACAGACGTGTCCCATCGAATACACAAATAATAGAGGTGTTCAGACGAGTACACAGAATAGAACTGCAAATGGCAGACCAGCAATGGGAATTATGGAGAAATACAGAGAAATTTTAGAAGGTCAGGAAATCAGGAAATTGGCATCCCGCTTACTGAATAGGATCGGCAGTAGGAGGGAAGATAGTAAGATCCAAAAGGGCATCAAGGTATTAAAAATCCAAAGGATGAGTATAATAGGACATTTAGAAATAAAAAACAAGCAGAGATAACACAATTGTCATTAAATATGGTAGATCCAAGCTCATGTATAGTAGAAATAGGAAAATATAAAGTTAGAACATTAGTTGATTCAGGAGCACAAGTTAGCGTGATTAAAGAAGTATTTTATATCGAATGTTAAGAAATTGTAAAATATTTAGAATTCAGGAGAATCTTCATTCGGTAACGGGACAAAAATTAGAAGTGCTAGGACAAACGATGATAAACTTTAAATTAGGAGGGATAAATGTCAGGCATATGTTCCATGTAGTTAAAGATTTAAATAGAAATATGATATTGGGTAGAGATTTTTTATTGAAAAATGGGGTGAGACTTTTATTTGATTTACATAAATTAAAATTCCAAGATGTTTACGTAGATTTAGAAGAAGATATGCATGTGTCGACATTAGTTAGAGTTAAAACGACCATGAATTTAAAACCACAGTCAGTTAATTTGATGCAAGCAAAGCTGAAGAGAAACCCGTATTATGTAGCAGGAAACATAGTCAGAATCACTGAATTGAAAAAGGAAATAATAGATGAGCCAGGTTTAGAAGTTCCGGATGGAATAATAGAATTGGATAAAAGTTTAACATTTCCAGTGATGGTTATTAATAACACAGGTAGAGAAATTAAATTATACAGAGGATGTGTAATAGCCAAGCTAGAACATAACGTTAGTGACATATTGGCAACGGATAGAGTAAATATGGCAGGCATAAGTTATTCAGAAACCTCTAGTGAAAGAATTAATAACAGACGCGGATGCAGAAGAAAAGGGAACGTAAGAATGGATGAATTGATCCATCCATCTAGAAGAAATACAGCACAAATACATTCACTAGACAAAGTAACAAGAGAACAAGAATTGTTAGCACAATTAAAAACTCCGCCAGAAAATAAGGAAGTATTAGAACAACTTATAAAACAGAATCAGGATGTGTTTGCAATTAATGATTTAGAATTGGGTAAGACGAAAACAGTTACAATGGAAATAGATACGGGAGACCATCCACCAATTAGTTTAAAACCATATAGAACTCCATTAAGAAATAGAGAAGTCGTAGAAAAGGCAATAGAAGATATGTTGAAAGCAGGCATAATAACCAGATCAAAATCAGAATGGTCATCTCCGGTGGTAATCGTAGCCAAATCTGATGGTTCGAACAGGTTCTGTTGTGACTACAGGGCGTTGAACAAAATTACTAAGAATGTAGCGTACCATTGCCGGTGATTGATGATATTTTAGGATTACTTAATGGCTCCACATTTTTTACAACACTAGACGCTAGGTCAGGATTTTGGTGTATACCGATGTCGAAGGATGCTCAAAATAAGAGTGCCTTCTGTACTCATATGGGTTCGTACGAATTTCTACGTATGCCATTCGGTCTGAAAAATGCACCGTCTCACTATATGTTCTTAATAAACTAGACGGTATGCAAAATTTTGCCCTAGCATATATTGATGACATATTGATATTTACGAAGGGAAATGTAGAGAATCATTTGAAACATATTAGACTAGTATTTGACAGATTAAGAAGGCATGACGTTAAATTAAAGCTTAGTAAGTGCCAGTTTTTAAAGACAGAAACAAAATATTTAGGCTATATAATAAATAGGGAAGGTATTAAACCAGACCAGGACAAGATAAAGGTTATTAAAGAGTTAACTGCTCCAACTAATGTTAAGGAAGTACGTGCATTTATAGGAACGTGTGCGTATTATCGGCGGTTCGTACCAGCGTTTTCAAGGATAGCAATACCTATTACGAATTTAACGGGTAAATACGCTAGATTTAAGTGGGATGAGGAGTGTCAAAAAGCGTTCGAACTTTTAAAAGATAGCTTAACAGTGGTACCATTATTAACACATCCAGACCTGAATAAACAGCTAATACTATACACAGATGCTTCAGACAACGCAATAGGAGCATGTTTAGTTCAACCATATGAAGGAGAAGAATCTGGAATACCAGGGGTTAAAAATGAAAGACCAATCTATTTCTTGTCTCATAAACTCAGCAAGACTCAAAAGAAATGGCCGATTATTGAGAAAGAAGCATATGCTATACACTACGCTCTTCAAAAATTAAATTACTACCTACATAACGCCAATTTCATTATTAGAACTGACCACATGCCATTAAAGTCGATATTAGAAGCACCAATACAAAATAGGAAAATACAAACGTGGGCATTGAATTTACAGGGGTATAATGCTAAGGTTGAATATGTTTCGGGAAAACATAATACATGCGCCGATCTTTTGTCTAGGATTCCATATACACAGTCATCAGGAAACACAGAAGATGAAGCTGAACCAGAGATAGACGATCGAAACTGGCAAGTAAATATATTAGATTCTGCCATAATAAATAGGGAAGATTTTGAGAGTTTACCATCGGATCAAGAGTCTGAACCTAGAACAGAAGACCCACATTTAGAACAGTTTGATATGAAAACAGAACAAGAATTAGATCCAAAAATAGTACAAATAAAAAGAAAACTGAAAGAAACAGGGGAAAATAGTTTTAAAAGAAAGTTTGTAGAGTTACAAGAAGACAATCAATTATATTATATCAGTGAAAAAGGTGAAGGAGTAAGAAAATATATTCCGAAACATTTAGAACAAGAAGTCTTAAAGGCATATCACGATAATAATGGTCATTTTGGAAGAGATAAGTTAGTGAAGGCTATTAGCAGTAAATATTACTGGCCGAATTTATTCAAAAGCGTATATGAATATGTTGAAGCATGTGAAAAGTGTAGGTTAAGAAACATGAAGATAATTAAATGTCCTTTACAAGATACCGATATTCCTCAATTTCCAATGCAGAAAGTAAGTTTGGATATTTCAGGTCCTCATCCAAAAACATTATCGGGAAATGTATACTTACTACATATAGTTGATTCATATAGTCTCTGGCCAGAAGTTTATCCAATTCCAGACAAGAGTGCTGATTCGGTTATAAATATGCTGTCACAAGAATTTATACCAAGGTTTGGGTGTCCACAAATAATACTTACAGACAATGGGAAAGAATTTGTTAATAGAAAGTTTGAAAAATTGGTAAAAGATTTGAATATAAAACACATTAGGACTTCATATTACAGACCAACTTCTAATGCTAAAAATGAGAGACAACATAGAACACTATACAATATTCTAGCGAAAAATGTAGAAGAACATGATATGGATTGGGATCTTTATTTGGGGATAGCATTAGAGGCGATACGTACACACGAAAATGAAGGAACAGGTTTCTCACCATTTTACTTAGTATATGGGAGAGAACCAATATTGCCAATTGATAATTTATTAAAGCCTAGGAGAAAATATCTGGGGGAAGATTTTCAGGAAACAAGGTTGCAAGAGATGCATAAAGCACATGTACGTTTAAGAAATAATATAATTAAGGCTAGAGAAAGACAGAAGAAATACGCAAATAAAAATGCACACTTACAAGAGTTCAACGTAGGTGATAGGGTGTATTACATAAAACATAGAAAAAACTCTAAATTTGATGCTCATTGGGTCCCGGGATATTATATTTTAGAAAAAAAGGGTCCAGTGTCATATACTATTAAGAATCAAATTTCAGGGCATGTTGCACGTTCACATGTAGAGCACTTAAGGCGGGATAATGAGGAAAGGGATGCAGAGAATAGTAATAATAATTATTGTTCCGACGAAGTATTGTCAGGTGGACAGATTGTCAGACAATCGGTATATCCAATACCTATAGAGAATGGGAAACAGGTGACAACAGCATCTACTACAGCTGAACAAGAAGAAACGGTACCAAAAACAGTCATGACAGAGGAAAATAACATGTATGACGATTATATTAGTGAAGAATCAGTCAAGGAAAATATAGAACCACCATTTATGAATACAAGACAGGCAGTAAAAAGAAAGTTGGATAGACAGAAAGAAAAAGAAATTAAGAGGCAAAGGAAACTTAGAGTGAATTCTTCAAGTGGTGAAGATATGCCGCTTTTTGAAAATTTGTTGAGACGGCAAGACAGGAAAATTAGATTGGATTTAGAAAGGAAGAAAGTAGCGGTTGCTAGTAATGGTTATACAGATGGGGAACAAGAGATGGATGAAAAGTCAGAAACTGATGAAGAAGCTGATATGAAAGATGTTAGCTCTCCTCGGGAGGATAGCGACATTGATGTAGATATTGCACTTATCGAACAAAATTTGAAGTTATTAAGAAAATGGAGAAGAGGTAGATAAATATCCTGGTGGAATATTCTGCGGATGGCAGATAGAAGAAGTTAGACACGATATTTTTGTGTTTACAAGGAAGGTATAATTATTGGTATATGTTTTATGATCAGGTTGGTTTTATAAGTTAAATATGTTTGGTTAATGTGTGGGGATAAAATGATGTCAAAGAATGAGGGGATTGATATGGTTTAGTCAATTGTTTGAACTTCAATTGCGCTTTGTGAAATGAATAAGTTAACTTAGTTGCTTATGTTTACAAAACTTTGGTTTTATTGAGTTAACCTGAGTGTGTTTAAATGATTATTAGTTTGACGTTCAGTTAAATGAAGTGTTATTTTTTTTTGGAAATAGATGACTTAAAGTAGTTGAGTCGTTCGCAATGTAAATGATTGGATTAAAAATAGGAGCTGGGTTGAACAGCGTTAAATGGGAGAATATGGGGGGGAATGCCAGCTTGAGTTTGGCATGTAAATATTGGAAGAAGAAGACTGTACTTAACAGTATTTGGAGTTTTTTTTTTTGAAGGAATGGTAAACTTGAACTTGACGAGGTGAATAATACAAAAGCTGGTAGTTTTGGATTAACATATTTTTTTTGATAATAACAATTATTATTGACGGAAACTGAAGATAAATTTTGAAACTTTATTTTTATAAAGTTTTGAGAATGTATGGGAAGAGAAAGGTGATTACTTCTTACTTTCTTACTTTTTCCTTACTTTTATTATTTTTAGGTGCGCACCTACCAAATCTAACTACCCCATCTAACTATTTTTTTTCTGTCTATCCTAGAATAGTGAGAATGTGAGAATGTGAATAAGGGAGAATTAAAGGATAAGGGGAATATCTTCAGTTTTGTCAATCATAATTTAGATGGTTAAATTTTAAAAGCGGTTCGCTTATGGAGAATTTTGTAGGGAGTTTTCTAGAGAACTTTATGGAGAGTTTTGTAGCGAGTTTTCTAGAGAATTGTATAGAGAGTTTTGTAGCGAATTTTCTGGAGAACTTTATAACGAGTTTTGTAGAGAGTTTCGGTATTATTGTCTCTGGTTAGCATTTGGCTATGATGATGAGATAGGAGAATGAGAATTGAGTTAAGAATTATATGGAATTGTTGTATAGAGATGTAGAGTTAAGGGGTTAAGAGTTGGGGTTGAGATTTTTTCAGGGAAAAATTCTCCTTGAAGAAGGGGAGGTATTGTAACAGAGTAGCTTAAGATTAGAGAGTTAAGGAATGCTGCGCATTCCTTGACTAGTGGGAAAACCATAGCAAGTGAACGTGTGTGCACGAATGAAGAAGTGTATCTAGGCTGGGACACACGTCACTTGGGGTCCAGCTAGCAAGAAGGGAGGAACATGTAAACATCGGGATTCGATTTGAGCTTACCATCATTATGCGGTAGTTGAACGATTCGCCATAATAAAGAATGTTCTAAACAATGGAACGGAGTCTTGTGTATATCTGTACGATCAAGTGCCTACTAACCTGGTATGTAACACTGTAATAATAGAGAGGGAGAACGACAAAGAGAGAGAGAGAGAGAGAGAGAGAGAGAGAGAGAGAGAGAGAGAGAGAGAGAGAGAGACAGAGAGCGCGCGAGAGAGAGAGAACGAATGAACGAACGAACAAACTTTATTTTCAAAGGATTAAGAATTGGGCATGCTGTCCCGTGTAATAGTCTGCCCTTTTATCTCTGTTTTTCATACATTATTTCATTCATACATCATTCAAGGCTAACTGAGAACAGCAACAACATAAACAGATTTGCATTATAAAAGCATGGGCAAAATTCGAACATCAGTTACTACACGACTCAGTAATATTAGATAATCGTGTGACACTTGTTATTAGCTATGTGGAATATACTGGTCTACCAATAGGGGACTGGCTGTTATACTAGGGTTTTGTTGTTATTATTATTTCTATTATTAAGGGGGAGGGAGAGAGAGAGAGAGAGAGAGAGAGAGAGAGAGAGAGAGAGAGAGAGAGAGCGAGAGAGAGAGAGAGAGAGAGAGAGAGAGAGAGAGAGAGAGAGAGAGAGAGAGAACAAACATACTCCTCCCGCCGTAAGTTTTAAACCCTCATGCTCACTTTTACCTCCATAATCCGCTACCTAATTATGTAATATTTTATTTCCTCAAATCCTCTATTTTGACTTGCCCATTTGCGTAATAATTGCCAGCGATACCAGGTCCCAAGGAAACAAAATCAATGTTGCCAACTTCTACCTCCTCCCTGGGAGCTGTGCGTGCGCCCCTCCGCTTGGGGCCCCCCTATAGGGAGGGGCTAGAACTAGACTGCCCGATGAGATTTGCATAGAAGAGTTGTTGGGAGAGCTGAGTCGTGTCCCATGGGAGTCGTGAGCCCAGCGTCGCGAGAGGAAGTATGGTTTAATCTTGGGGAAAATGGTGGGCATCTGTCCTGGATTCTGGTTGTAGATGTTTCACGACCAGGGGAAATTAAGTAGATATTAGATGGGCCAAAGTGAAAAAAAAAAGAAGAAAATTAAGAAAGTGAAAATAGAAGAAAAGTGAAAAAAGAAATAAATGAAAGAAAAAAGAAAGTGGAAAGCAGAAACCAAGTGGAAAAAAGAAAGAAAAGTGGGGTGGGGTGGGGGTGGTGGGGGTAGAGAGAAAGAAAGAAATTGAAAATAAGAACGAAAGTGAGAAAGGACAGAAAGTGAAAAAACGAAAGTGGAAAATAGAAAGTGGAGCCAGGAAGGTTAACCCGGTCAACAAATGCCCTCTTAGTCGGATGTGTCGGCCTAACCTGCGCAAGAACGCAGCTCTGCTGTAAACAGGCACAACGCAATCACGTCCGAAAAAAAACTCCGGATGAACGCAGAAGAAGAAGAAGAAGAAGAAGAAGAAGAAGAAGAAGAAGAAGAAGAAGAAGAAGAAGAAGAAGAAGAAGAAGAAGAAGAAGAAGAAGAAGAAGAAGAAGAAGAAGAAGAAGAAGAAAGTGGAGAAAAATAAAGAAAGTGACAAAAGAAAGAAAGTGAAACAAGAAAATTAGAAAAGAAAGACAGAAAGCGAAAAAAAAAAAAGAAAGAGAAAAACAGAATGAGAAAAAAAAGGAATAAAGTTAAAAAAGAAAGAAAGTGAAAACAAAAAGCAAGTGAAACATTAAAAAAAATAAATAAATAAAGACAGGGACAAAAGAACGAAAGTGAAAAAAGGGTCATAGTTTGAATAAGAAGATAGAAGTCATGGTGATATCAAAGAACTAGATCGTGCCTAAATGTGCAATTAAAGTAAATGATGTTAGCTTTCACAAAAGTTTGGAGACAACAATAATGGAAGGGTATATGCCTGGGAAGAGAGAAAAGAGGAAGGCCAAAGAGAAGATGGCTGCAGAATGTGGCGTATGATCTCCAGATGGGTGTATCGGACTCGGGACATCTTGCTTATGATCGAGAGATTTTTCCTGGAAGGTTGTTATGGGAGCAAGGTTCTGCAAAGGACACGCTACTGAATGAATGAATGAAATGAATGAATGAATGAATGAATCATGTTAATATGAGCTATGAATGAATGATGTTAGCTTGGGGAAAGTGCAGAAATTAAGATGTCTAGGCATATGGATAAAATTCAGATGGAGTATGCACACACATCTCATCTCTTTCATTCCACTAGCTGCCTATATGTCTCTCTGCATATGTCTCCCTACCTAACTACCTATAAATATATCCATCCATCCATCCAACCACCCAACCTACATACCTATATGCCGTTCGTCAATCACTACATCTATCTTTCTGTCAGTCCCTCGGTCAGTAAGTCTGTCTGTCTATCTGCTTGTCTGTCTCCCTGACTGTCTTCTCGTCCGTCCCTCGATCTGTCTGTTTAATTGTTTGCTCGTCTATCTGCCTCTCTAAATGTCGTCTGACCCTTGTTCTGTCCTTATGTTTGTCATTCTGACTGACTACATGACTGTCCGTCATTCTGTCTGTTCGTTCGTCTCTCGGTCTGCATGTCTGCCTGTCTACCTATCTGTCTGTCTGACTATCTGCCTGTTTGTCTCTCTGTGTGTCCGGTTGCCTGTCTGTTGATCAGTTTGTATATCTGTATACTTGTACATATACATTAGTATGCCTGTCTCCTCACTGTTATATGCTAAACCTCTACCCGGTATTGTATTCTGAATAATAAATCCCGCATCTCATTGCAGAATATCGGAGTGTCTGAGGCCTGACGATCATGTGACTGTGGCGAAAGCTCAATTGAGTGACCGGTGGGCAGCGACAGAACGGCCCTCGTCTTTGCCTTCATCTTCATGCAGACGAAGGAGAAGGACAATGACAAGATCGGCGACATGAATACACCTGCAAGAAGAAATGGTGGCGTAATGATATACCGCAATGTCTTCATGGACTCGAGAGTTGTGAATGATGATGATGATGATGATGATTAACCATATTGAAAACATGATGTCTGAATTTTTTTTATTTGCGTGTCGTTCCAGAAAGACAGTTATCTGTAGTGGGGTCTGTGTGTCTATTGAAAAATACAGCTTTCTTAAGTATGGTCTGTGTCTATAGAGAAATACAGCTTTCTGAAATTTGGTCTGTGTGTTTGTGGAGACATACATTTATCTGTAGTGTGGCCAGTTAGTCTATGAAGAAATACAGCCATCTCGTGAAATACAGCTATCTGGCCTGCGGTCTGTGTGTCTGTGGAGAAATACAGCTATCTGGTGAAATACAGCTATCTGGCCTGTGGTCTGTGTGTCTGTGGAGAAATACAGCTATCTGGTGAAATACAGCTATCTGATGAAATGCAGCTATCTGGCGAAATACAGCTATCTGTCGAAATACAGGTATCTGTCTGTATTCTGTGGAGAAACAAAGCTATCTGGTGAAATACAGCTACCTGTTGAAATACTGCTATCTGTCCTGTGGTCTGTGGAGAAATACAGCTATCTGGTGAAATACAGCTTTCTGGTGAAATGCAGCTATCTGTCCTGTGTTCTGTGGTGAAATACAGCTATCTGTTGAAATACAGCTATCTGGTGAAATACAGCTATCTGTCCTGTGATCTGTGGAGAAATACAGCTATCAGGTGAAATACAGCTATTTGTCATGCGTTCTGTGGTGAAATACAGCTATCTGTCGAAATACAGTTATCTGGTGAAATACAGCTATCTGTCCTGTGGTCTGGGGAGAAATACAGCTATCTGGTGAAATACAGTTATCTGTCCTGTGGTCTGGGGAGAAATACAGATAGATATCTGGTGAAATACAGCTATCTGTCCTATGGTCTGTGTATCTGTGAGGGAAAGGAAAAGGAGAGAGACCATGAATGGTAGGAGAAGAAAGTTGTGGGCGGGGGTGGAGGTGGAATGAGAGAAGAAGTCAAGGTAGAAGGAGAACGATAGAAGAAGGTTAGAGAAAACAAAGATGTGTCGGGTGGGGAGGAGGTGTAGAAGAAAAGAGATCCAGAGGAGGGGGACCATGTGAATTGTGAGCGGGGTGAGGGGTGGGAAGAGATGCAGCGGAGGACTGGGGAATAGATTAGTAGGGAGGAGTGGGGCGAAAGTGATGTATTGGAAGGGAGGGAAACGATATATTGAATTGGGGGGGGGGGGGGGGGGGGAGTGATGTATTGGAAGGGATGGGAGACGTTTTGTAAGAAGGGTTTGGAGAAAAAGATATATAGGGAGAGGGGGAAGAGACGTAAGAGAGGAAAGTGGGAGAAAAAAAAGGGAGGGGGGAGGGTGAGGTAAAAGTTGAAAAGTGAAGGGTGGCAATGAGGGATGTAGTCGAAGATGGAAATCAAAGATCTAGTGGGGATGGAGAAAGATAAATAATAATTAAGAGGAAGAAAAGAAATCTAGACATTCTGGAGATTTAAGGAGGTGTGGAGAAAAGAGCAATAGGGCGGAGAGAGGATAAAATGTGAAAATGGAGGAAGGAGAAAAGAGATGTAGAGGGAAGGTATAGAAAAGACACGTAGAGGGACGAAGGAGAGCAGGGATGAAATGAGAGCGCGGAGAAAAGTATTAGAGGAGACAAGAGGAAGGGGGAGTAAGATTGTTCTCGCTATCTCATCAAAATATGACGGGCACCTTGCGGTCTTGGCAGACGGTAGTTTGTAAAATGGAGTCATACCATAGCATAAAGCCTGGGTTGTTTTGCCTTTACAGCATAATCCCTCTCTCGGCCTGTCTAGTTTACTTCAGAGGAAAGGTAACACCAATACGTCTGAAACAAGATAAGCTGCAGAAGCTGCTGGATCATCAAAACAATACTCTAGGTGTCCACCTGTTGCAGCATCTATCCTAGCTAGTGTTGCTGACCAAGGCTTAGGGCCTGGTCTGCCCTGCTATGACATTTAGTTGTTAGGTTGCATTTCCTTGAACTAGGGTAAGTCGTGTACCCTCCCATCTGCACTCCTCCGCCAAAGCCATTGGCACAATGTGGGGTGTTGGGTTTGGTGAGCGCCACCCAGCATTCGGCGCTAATAGAAAGCAGGTAGTACCGTCTACTGTCATACGGTAGGTCAGTCATATCTGACTGAAACCTGACTAAGATCAATCAATTCATCAATATATTTGATTTGCAATAAAGGCACGGCTATCTTTGAATGTCTGTTTGTGATTGTATTAAAGCTGAAGCACTGCAATTGTTTGGAGCAGCTCACGCAATTCTGGCCTGTTAGCCGCCATTCTGTCCAGGACGAATTTACAGTTATCCAGTACGTATGTTTATGTGATGAGGTCGACCCCCATACCCCTGAACCAAGTGCCATAATTTTAGGAAAGAGACGCATGGACAGTTGATGATTTAACTCACACCATTGCTTTGATGATTTGTTGAAAGAGAGATAGAAGATGTCAGCGTGAGAAAATTCTTGACAATCTTGTGTCATGGCATAAAAAGAAGTCAACACACGAAATGACTCTTCGGATATCGGAATTTATGGAGAGGCAAGATCGCCGGCGCCAGCCAGCAAGGCACTGGAGGATGATGATGATTGTTTTGCAATAAAGCGGCGGTAACGCTGTTGCTACGGTAGTAATGGGTTCCAGCCCGTATATAATTTGTATAAATGACATGAGTTGTAATGTCGTCTCAGCCTCGAACAGGTGCCAGGAAATTGTCATGGGCAGTGTGGGTGATAGGGTGGTACTAGGGACATCAGCTACTAGGTGTCGCTTGGTCTAGATCAGTGGTTCTCAACCGGTGGGGAATTTTCCCCCACCCCGCCCCCCCCCCCCCCCAAGGGGGAAATTTTAGAGTTTCCAGGGGGGAATTAAGATTATTTCAAAATAGCGTTAATACAAGAACTGATTAATTGATATTGTTTTTCCCTTCATACATTACGGTTCTGTACGTCTCACTCACCTTCTAAAATTCAATTTATAAAGTAAGTAGACCCACAAATCATGCTTTATGTGGACATCTAGACTTGTTTTAGTATGTGCTATTAAATTTAGCTTCTATTATTACGTATACTGTGTAGGGGCGGGGACGGGATTTTTAGATAGGAAATACAAAAAAAGGGAATGACGTTCTGAAAATATGGTGCAGGGGGTTACGGGACAAATTTTTAGGTAGGAAATACGAAAGGGGGGGGGGGGAGATGACGTTCTGAAAATATGGTGAAGGGGGGACGGGCCCATAAAAGGTTGAGAACCACTGGTCTAGATAAATGTGGGCTTAGCACCATATAACAAATACATCTCAAAGCGTGTAGAAGACAGGCTGGAGTTAGGCAGACAGAATTGTAACTAGACAGACAGAACTGTGGCTAGACAGTCTGTTAGAGAGACAGAACCGTGACCACACAACAGTTTAGTGGCTAGACAGATAGAATTGTGACTTGAGAGGCAGTCTGTTGGTTAGAGAGATAGAACCGTGAGCACACAACAGTTTAGTGGCTAGATAGACATAATTGTGATTAGAGAAGCAGTATGTTGGTTAGAGAGATAAAACGGTGACTAGGCAGACAGTTTAGTGGCTAGACAGTCAGAATAGTGACTAGACAGACATTCTCTTGGTGAGGCAGACCGCTGTAACTAGAAACAGTCTGATGCTAAGACAGATAGAATGGTGATTAGACAGGCAGGCAGACATAACTGTTACAAGACAAACAGTATGTTAGTTAGACCGACATAACTGTGACTAGACAAACAGACTGTTGGTTACAAAGACATAATTGTGACAAAACAGTCTGTTTTTTAGACAGACATAATATTGACTAGACAAACAGTCTGTTGATTAGACAGACATAATTGAGACTAGAAAAATAATATGTTGGTTAGACAGACATAACTGTGGCTAGATAAACATTATGTTTTTCAAGACAGACAAAATTATGACTAGACAAACATTCTGTTGGCAAGACAGACATAATTGTAACTAGACAAACTGTCTCTTGGTTAGACAGACAAAATGACGTCTCGTCCAGAAAGCAATGGGAAAACACAACACAAAACTGCACGTCATTTGCAGAACGGTGCGATTAATCCCAGGTTAATTTGTTAGGTAATGTTATGCCAAGAATGTTTCCATTGCTGTATGAACGAGAAGTCAAAGTTGAAGGCCAGCTTAGTACCTGTTTAGGAAATAACACCACCACATGGCATCAGCGCACTTGAATATTATAATAACACCACTACGTGGCATCAGCGCACTTGAATATTATAATAACACCACTACGTGGCATCAGCGCACTTGAATATTATAATAACACCACTACATCGCATCAGCGCACTTGAATATTATAATAACACCACTACGTGGCATCAGCGCACTTGAATATTATAATAACACCACTACGTGGCATCAGCGCACTTGAATATTATAATAACACCACTACATCGCATCAGCGCACTTGAATATTATAATAACACCACTACGTCGCATCAGCGCACTTGAATATTATAATAACACCACTACGTCGCATCAGCGCACTTGAATTTTATAATAACACCATTATGTGGCATCAGCGCACTTGAATATTATAATAACACCACTACGTCGCATCAGCGCACTTGAATATTATAATAACACCACTACGTCGCATCAGCGCACCTGAATATATATATATATATATATATATATATATATATATATATATATATATATATATAAAATTAAAAATACATA
>JACEFZ010025842.1:2500-26684 GCA_014155875.1 Cepaea nemoralis
ATAAGTTGTCTTTGTATCTTAGACTTTTCCCAACAATATTGGTAAAAACATGGCTGATCATATCTGATGTTCATAATAAGTTGTCTTTGTATCTTAGACTTTTCCCAAAATATTGGTAAAACCATGGCTGATCATATCTGATGTTCATAATAAGTTGTCTTTGTATCTTAGACTTTTCCCAAAATATTGGTAAAACCATGGCTGATCATATCTGATGTTCATAATAAGTTGTCTTTGTATCTTAGACTTTTCCCAAAATATTGGTAAAACCATGGCTGATCATATCTGATGTTCATAATAAGTTGTCTTTGTATCTTAGACTTTTCCCAAAATATTGGTAAAACCATGGCTGATCATATCTGATGTTCATAATAAGTTGTCTTTGTATCTTAGACTTTTCCCAAAATATTGGTAAAACCATGGCTGATCATATCTGATGTTCATAATAAGTTGTCTCTGTATCTTAGACTCTTTCAAAAATATTGGTAAAACCATGGCTGATCATATCTGATGTTCGTAATAAGTTGTCTCTGTATCTTAGACTCTTTCAAAAATATTGGTAAAACCATGGCTGATCATATCTGATGTTCGTAATAAGTTGTCTATGTATCTTAGACTCTTTCAAAAATATTGGTAAAACCATGGCTGATCATATCTGATGTTGCGTAATAATTGTCTCTGTATCTTAGACTTTTCCCAAATATTGGTAAAACCATGGCTGATCATATCTGATGTTCGTAATAAGTTGTCTATGTATCTTAGACTTTTCCCAAAATATTGGTAAAACCATGGCTGATCATATCTGATGTTCGTAATAAGTTGTCTATGTATCTTAGACTTTTCCCAAAATATTGGTAAAACCATGGCTGATCATATCTGATGTTCGTAATAAGTTGTCTATGTATCTTAGACTTTTCCCAAAATATTGGTAAAACCATGGCTGATCATATCTGATGTTCATAATAAGTTGTCTTTGTATCTTAGACTTTCCCAAAATAATTGGTAAAACCACTGGCTGATCATATCTGATGTTCATAATAAGTTGTCTTTGTATCTTAGGACTTTTCCCAAAATATTGGTAAAACCATGGCTGATCATATCTGATGTTCATAATAAGTTGTCTTTGTATCTTAGACTTTTCCCAAAATATTGGTAAAACCATGGCTGATCATATCTGATGTTCATAATAAGTTGTCTTTGTATCTTAGACTTTTCCCAAAATATTGGTAAAACCATGGCTGATCATATCTGATGTTCATAATAAGTTGTCTTTGTATCTTAGACTTTTCCCAAAATATTGGTAAAAAGATGGCTGATTGTATCTGATGTTCGGGATAAGTTGTCTTTGTATCTTAGACTCTTTCATAAATATGGGAAAACTAGCTGATTCTATGTGTTGTTTGTGATAAGTTAGTTCTCTTTGTATCTTAGACTCTTTTAAATCATTTAGATTGTCCATTTTGGCATTCTAGGAAATGTTCAGCATTCTTCTGTAAAACTATATCTTTGAAGATTCTTGGTATTTTGTGATTATTGATTTTTTTTAGGATGATGGAAGATATGGTTGGTTTCATTTCCGCCTCCTTTACTTCCAAAAATATTTCCTGGTAGTAATTTTAGGCCGAGTTGACCTGAAATCTGAGGTCAATTTTAACAAGCTGCTTCGATGCGGAATCGAACTCATGGACACCTGTAGTGTTAGCTAAATGACTGGGTAAGAATTATGTCTGTATTCCAAAATTGTGAGCTCTGGTAGATGATATAGGCTAGGCTACTGAAGACATTGATTCATGCATGTAGCAGTTCCCGTGCATCGAAGTAAGCTTGATGCTGTCGTCATTTGTAACAGGTTCATCGCATGGTGCGCGCGCGCTATATATTTGAATAATTACATTGTCTAGTGCGTCCTCTTATCTCTGCGTTGTTTATTTGCATATCTTATTTTTTTTTAAAGGCTTAAACGTTGAGTAGATCGACTTCATTGCCCAGTGTTTTATCCCATATGGCTCGGTCTCTTTCGACAGAATGATCTGCCGAATGCATCGCACAAACCACGAACTCCGTAGCTCCAGCGACGACCCCCAGCTGTCTCCAAGAAAAATGCACTCGTGAACCGAAAGACGTAGCCCAGACTCGAATCCACAACCTTCGAGCACAAGGCAGACGGCTTGCCACTTCGCCACGGAGGCTCTCGAAACTGATCTTATCACTTATTTATTATTACTATTACTTATCTTATTGCCGATCAGTACATAAGAATTTACGTTTGTTTCCCAAGTAACGTTATCTCGCTATTTCGAGGTGACCGATTCGAATCCCAGTTCGCCCATAACTTTGAATGGTTCTGTAGTGTAGTATGCGCCCCTGATCGCTACTCCTATGCGCGCCTTGTGTTAGTTAGTTGTGTGTCTTTTACAGAACGCTACAAGCAAGAATACGCTTTTATTGGCTGTTTGTCATTTTCTCAATAGTAATAGTTCAGTTTTCCAATGCTTTCTGGACGGTTTAATTGTTATACCATTGAAATCAGTGCAAAGCGGTCTGGTTCCAAATCGTCCGTGGCTGATTTCGAAATCTCTACTCGGTATGGTAGGGAATTAAAAAAACTGCGCTGCTCACTATCCCCAAAGTTTTGTTTTATGTAAGTACTTACAACGGCAATTCTTGTTCGTTTCGTGCTCAAACATGTACAAGCTTTTTCACTAGTGCTATCCTAAGCATCTCGTCAAACATTCGTGACCCTCTCTGTCATGTCTCCACGTTGAAGTGGTAGAAGAGTTATACTGACGTTAGCTCAGTTATTGTTAGGGTCGCACATGTCGGACGGGTCAATTGGTAGCGACCAAACGAAGAAAGACACAAAGCTGCTGTCTTGAAGATAGACTGGGGACAGTCAAAGGCTTAGGAAAGCAAACTCGAAAATAAACTTATCGAAATCCGATATATTGAAGAACAAGCTTAACGTTACAATAATCCCTCAGTAGAACGGAATTTACCAAATGAAGTTAAAACATTCTTAACGTCTTATATTAAATACACCATCACACCTTCTTGAATTGTGTCGGATTAAACACATTATGATACGTTTTTGACTGGTGCTATATTTAAACACACCATGATACATTCTTGACTAATGCTACATTAAACACATCATGATACATTCCTGACTAATGCTATATTTGAATAACGAAGACACAAACAATAGATTGCACGATTTATTGCCTGGCATATTTCGCTGCATCTCGTCAGGTACATACTGCAGAAATCACACAACTTACGTGAAATTAACTAGATAAATCCTTCAAGTTGAAATATACACAATTTCGCACAGTAATGTCGATTGTCTACCACGGTAATTTTAAGCTGACTAACATGTCTTTCTGTTTACACAATTCTGGCTTGCGTTGATAGATCATAATTGCTTCTGCAAATTTTAACAAGCGAGTATTTTGTGTTCTAAACAACACGCGAAATGCAGTGTCTCTGGACACAACGTGGCCACTGGCGACAATGTGCCTGCCGATTGAAGACGCCGGGAGCTTCCGGTGTGTCGGCTCCTCGCGGCTAGCATCTCCTGTGTGTTGTATCTTGTTGACCCATTGAGGTATGTGTTCTGACACCCGTTTGTTAAGCTGTCTCTCCGTTCGACCAATGTAAACGTCCTGGCATTTACATGTGAATTGGTAAATACAATTGTTTGTGGCGTACAGAGGAACAGGCTCTTTGACTGTTGGTGTAGGAATGGGTACGGTTTTACATCTAATGACTGGAGTTGCCGCACAGAATGTTCGACCTACTGCTGTAGTAAGCCGGTCTTGTAGACGTTGCATTACGTCATCCCCTCGAAAGGTTAGCTGGATGAATACCTTGAGTTTAGGGACTGTAGTTACGTCTGCTTTGGGTTTAGGCTGTTGGCAATGGCGCTTTATAAATCCTGTGGAGTACCCATTCAGGTTTAAGACATTCTTCAGAGTTTCAAATTCCTCTGTCAGTGTGTCCTGAGTGCATATCTTTCTAGCTCGGTCAAACAAGGTCCGTACTAAGCCCGTTTGTACTGGACAGGTGTGAAGCTCTGAAAATTTAGGTATTGGCCAGTCCATGTTTCTTTGCGATACACCGATCTTTGCTATATTGTCGCATCTTTATATGTTCTTGACTGATGCTATTTTAAACACTTCATGATACGTTCTTGACTGGTGCTATATCAAACACATCATCATAATTCGTCACGAGTACTATATTAGACATATAATTATACTTTCTTGAATTGTGCCATATTAAACACATCATCAAAAGTAATTAACTGGTGCAATATTAAACACAGTATCATATATTCTTGGCTGATGCTATAGTAAACACATCGCCATACTGGGGCTCTATTAAATACATAATCATACATTCTTGACTGGCGCTATATTAAATACATCCTCATACTTTCTTGACTGATGCTATATTAAACATATCATGATACATTCTAGACTAATGCTATATTAATCACATCATAATATATTCTCGACCGGTGCTATATTAAAAATCCAACGATACGTTCTTAATCGGTATTATATTAAACTCATCGTGATAGGTTGTAGACGTCTGCTATGTTCAACACATATTAATACATTCTTGTCTGGTGTTATTTAAAACACATCATCATACATTCTTGACTAGCACTACAATAAATACATCATGTCATATTCTTAACTGGTGTTATGTTGAAAACATCATAATATATTATCTAAAGGTGTTAAATTAAAACATCATAATGCACTCTTGAATTCAGAAGTGAAACATTCTTGACGGATGCTATATGATACACATCACCGTACGTTCTTGAAGGAAGCTATATTGAACACATCATTACGCATTCTTGACATGTGCTGTATTAATCACATCATGACACGATATTTACTGATGCTACATTACACAAATTCCACACATGCAGGTCAGCGTGACCGAGTGGGTAAGAACGTGTTCTTAAACATTCGTTGTGCTGATGCCGAGGTAAGCGGTTTAACCCCTACATGGGATAGTTGGACTACAATGTTGACCTGTCGTCCTTGACTCTGGGACGTAAATTACAAGTACCTCTAAAGTGATGGCTAGGGACACTGTTAATAGGGAAAGCTAATCCACACGCAAAATTCAGTCCATCACTACTATAAACAGCGTGTATGGACTACGTTTGAGTTCAAAGCCAGCCAGCGCAACAACAAAAAAATATTCCATACATTCTTGACTGTTCTACTCACTATTTCATTACACATTCATTGTGTTCATATGCATCAGATGCTGAAGCGATCAACGCAGCTGAATAAATAAGAGCGTTCGGTCATAAACTTCTAGTGCGCTGATGGCGAGGCAACAGGATTATTCCTTTCACCGGTAAATTTTACTTCTAGTTCAGAAAGTAAAGGGAAACTGCTGAACTTAAACTGTACTCCCAAATCAATCTGAGATTAGAGTTGATTGCAAAGTCCTGAAAAGTACACACACGTCTCTCTCTCTCTCTCTCTCTCTCTCTCTCTCTCTCTCTCTCTCTCTCTCTCTCTCTCTCTCTCTCTCTCTCTCTCTCTCTCTCTTACTCAATGTTTTGAGATGTTTTTGACAATGGTTTTTCCCTATGTGAATGTATCATGCACTATTGATGAACGAAAGATTAGTGATTGGAAGGGTCGAATGTAAGACGGGCCTGCGTGCCCAATTTGTGACCCTTTGAAAATAAAGTTCAATCAATCAATCAATCAATCAATCTCTCTCTCTCTCTCTCTCTCTCTCTCTCTCTCTCTCTCTCTCTCTCTCTCTCTCTCTCTCTCTCTCTCTCTCTCTCTCTCTCTCTCTCTTAAATCACATACTGAAGACAATTGTCTGTTTCAGGCAGTTTATCGCAAGGTACAATAAGATGCGCGGCAGATGGCAAAACTGGAACCGCGAGCACCAAATGTGTTCCAGAGAAAAGAAGTTTAGATACAGCAAACTGATTACCAGCACAAACAGAAGGGTACTACAGCCGCACTGGCTGGAGAATTAAACGCAGGGGAGAACAATATGGGACGGACATGTCGCGAGCTGCAGGAGAAGAATAGGGCAACTTGGCGTGGATTACTTGAGTTGCTCCAATGGGGAATAAAGTTCAAAAGAAGAAGAAGACACACGTTCGGATTCAGATGCTATTAACTGTATCCAGCACTGTACCAGATCTGGCGTCGTTGTTTCACACCTGTTCGCCTCTGTGGTTGATCGAGCCTTGTAAACAGGGCTGTGTTTGTTTATTTGTTCGATTTCATTACTTCCTCGACGTCATTACCTGTGTATGCTAGGATAGTCCCCCCCACCCCTTCCCTAGTTGTCCCAGCATGCCTGCTCTGTAGCGATGTTGTTAGGAAAGTAATTCCTAATCCCGCTTATTGCGTTCTAAACACAGCTGCGGACGATTTGGAAGCAGACCGCCTGATGTTTGTTTCCATACGATGACATTAGTGCCGGTCGTTGAGAAAGCAATAGCAAATTACTGAACGTAAACTTGACAATAAATCACAAAGACTCAAAAGCTCCCGAGGTTGACTGTGACGTCCTGTAAAGGATGTGCAATTAACTTCCCCAGTATTACTAAGTAGTGTATCGCAAAAAACTATGTAATTACTGGTTATAGTACCTTGCGGTATAAAAGGGTTGGGGGGGGGGGGGGGGGGTGATAGAGCCTAAGGAAGTAAAACCGCCTGGCTAGTGCAGTCGCAGGTTAGTGTTTTCTTTTGGCCGCCGACAGAAAAAAAAACAAAAACAATATCTATCGCCAAACAGAGAATTCGAACCCAAAATACTGTGACTGCCTACGTCTAATTGCTCTAATCAATTTATGATATTCATTTGTTTCTAGTAGGACTGGTCATTGGTTTTTCTGTCTGTCCGTGGTATTCTTTGCATTTTCCCCAGTAACCACACTTCCACAGCCATCATATGTTTTTCAGCTTGTCTGCTCATTGTCCATGCTTCACATCCCTACAAAAGCACAGGTTCTATGTAGCACCTCAACACTCTTTTTCTCGGTGCAAATGACATCTGTTTATTGGTCAGTTGGAAGATATATGTGTAGGAAAGATGGCGATGGACCCTGTCTCCACCCTCTTCACTTATGTAGTTACCTTCTATATGTGATGTATTAATATATACACTTAAGGCAATGGCATTCGTGAGGTTTACTTAATTTGGTACCTGTCAGAAATCGGGGTGCCCCACCGGCTAGATGAAAGTATTTTTCACTGGCGAGCACCCCTAATAGTCAGAAACTGACTAGGGACAAAATCTATATGGCTGAACTATAGATTAGGCCCATGAATATCCAACGTACAGCTCCAAGTGGCTCGTTACAAAATTAAAATGAACTGTGCTGAATATTCGCCAAGGAGGGGAAGGAGAAGGTTAGCTAGAATAGATTTTTACGTCTGAATTAAAGTGTAAAGACAACTATTCCAGTACAGGTTTTTCTCCCTGACTGCTCTCTTCCTTGGTGTGTAAGTGAACCCCACCAATGTACACACACAACACGTATGCACAATTGGAATTAAAATATAACGACAGAACTATGAGTTACAATACTACAACATTTATTTACTAATCATATTAAACATTGGATGCTATTCAAAATGATGATGATGATATCATATAGATAGTGATGAGAAACATTACGTATCTTGTTACCTGATCTATCTGGATCTGTGGTCCAGATCCCCACTCTCCAGTACACTCAACAAAGAAGAAAACAGCTTGCCGGTATTCTGACGTCTGCCAGTCCTGGCTCTACCTAGTCAGTAGTCTCTAGTCTTGAGATCTATAACATAGGTGCTCCTTGTGAGAGCTTGAAAGAAAGTCAAGAATGTGTTATATCAGTTCTACATCAGCGCAATCCTAATTAAAACATATCATAACACAAACATATACAAGGACCAGTCTGGCCAAGTTTATCTTCCAGCTCTACTGTGTTCACCATCCTCCTTCTCCCTACTGTCTTTAGTCTGGGACGGGCCTTTTCAATTGTCTCACAAGCCTGTAATGATTACATTTCTGCCGCCCATGTCCATGTCGCTAATACAGAAATTATGTGTCGTACAGCCGCTCCGTCCAATGTTAGTTTAGCAGCTCACAGGGTCGGTAAGGGTAGTATAACAATGCCTGATCATCCGGCTTGCAAGCCGTGACAAGTAGCTGTGCCAGGTTTCCATGCATTACCGTGGACGCACGCCCACAATACACTGAGAAAGTTTAGCACCATATACCCCATAACACTTGTGGGTAATGTCTGTACCATTACACCTCTGCTTTCAACACAATCATTGGCCAATGTGCCAATGCGCAGACAATAGCATAACACTTCATATTGGTAGGTTTGCATATGACAAATCAATATATCAAACGTCCAATACACATAAAACATTACTTAAACTAGACATATTATGATACTTTAACATAATAGCATAATGCACTAGTTAGTTTATGAAATTACACATACATACATCCATACATTACTTAAACTAGACATATTATGATACTTTAACATAATAGCATAATGCACTAGTTAGTTTATGAAATTACACATACATACATCCAACATATCCGTAAACATTATATTACTTCAAGATGGACATCTAATGATACTCAACATAATAGCATCAGGCATTATTAATGAGTACTAATATTGTATAGCTACAAAATGTGATATACAACAAGTCTTAATTGAAGTTACCACTTAGTTACTGCTGTTGTAAGAATTAAATAAATAGTCAGTTGACTATATTCTGTACAACAAATGCACACACCAAAAAGAGACTAGTCTAGTTTAGAAAGAGATGGCAAGCATCTGCTACGACACCTCAAGTATATCTAGACAAGACCTGCCTTCCATAAGTTTCTACTTCTCAGAAGAGTAGCACTTACAGCACAATGATATTGAACACAGAACTTAGAAAGAACACTCAAGTAACCTACGCCAAAGATAGTTCTTGGAATAACCTAGATCAGATATAGACTGAAAGTTCATATGTCTAAAAGACTGTTGCATAGTTACTAAGAAATCCTACATATGACTACAAACATTGAGCTGGCTGCCTACCTGTTCTGAAGTCAGACTTAATCTAACATAAACCAGGCTAGGGACCCTTATTTAAGCTGAGTCAAGCAGACAGTATTACCTCCTTGGCCTTCCCGTCATAAATTCTTCTTATCTCCTCCTGACAGTAATTGCCCTTCTCACTGCAACTGGCCATCACACCTTGCTCCTCTCTGTCTGGTCCCAAGTCCACAGGCTCAGTGTTAATTGTCTTATCAGACCTGGTTCACACCTCCCTGAGTCTGCCAGTCAGAGTGGGCGGGCTTTAGTTTACAGCCCTGGGGCTATTATCTTTCCCTGGGTCAATGTTGTTCACACCTGGGCGATTTTCTACCCCTGCTTATCAGGTGTCATGCCTGGTCGGTTTTAATTACACAGTCCATGGCCCAGTTCATTGTTGATTCAGCATGTCTGGGTCAGCAGTTTCCCAAGGTGTATACTAATTATCTAGTTGCCATCTGCAAGCTTACATCATGGCTAGAGGCTTTTTGTGAATAATCTTACCTCACGCCTAGATAGCCTTGAAGTAGCGTGATTAATTCATTCTTTCTCAATTTGGCCTCTCAAATTTGGAGACTGAGAAAAATATTCTGGGATGTTAAGGCGTCATTTCACGACAGTACCCTAACTAGTAAAATAGTCTGGCTATCCTATAGATGTGTGTTTTAAGGCTAGACCGATGGGTTTCAAATAGGTCATTGTGTCATGAACCGATCAGTAAAAGTGGACCCTGGTGTGGTCCAGAGAGGGAAATAGAATAGGAAATCGTCTTTCCTGTTAAACACGGGGACCAATTCTTCCATGATAAAGTATTATACAACTTCTTCGAGATTAAATAATGGAACCATTTCTTCCATGTTAAACAATTATACAACTTCTTCTAGGTTAAACAATGGGACCATTTCTTCCACGATTAAAAAATTGGGACAAAGGAACCATTTTTCCATGAAAAACAATTAGACAACTTCTTCTAGGTTAAACAATGAGACCATTTCTTCCACGATAAAAAAAAAAAAAAATTTGGGACGATTTCTTCCAAGTTAAACAAAGGAACCATTTTTTTTTTCATGATAAACAATCCGACAACTTCCTCTAGGTTAAATAATAGGACTATTTCTTCCATGTTAAACAATTAGACAACTTTTTCAAGGGTAAACAACGGGCCTACTTCTTCATGGTTCAATAATAGGACAACTTATTCTAGGTAAGACAATGAGACCACCTTGTCCTTGTTAGATAAATGAGACAACTTTTTTCGGATTAATCAATCAAAAGACATATTCTAGGTTAAACCATGGGACTATTTCTTCAAGGTTAAAATCGGATTACTTCTTTCAGGTTACACAATAGGACTACTTCGTCAACTTTAGAAAATGGGACAAGTTCTTCCAGGTTAGACAATGAACCATGTCGTCCAGTTTAGAGAATAGGACAATTTGTTGTAGATTAAACAATGGGACCACGCATTGCAGGTTAAATAATAAACCACTTCTCCAAGATTAACTTGCAATCTTTGCCAACGAAGAATAAACATATAACAGTACAATCCCCCAACATGGCAAAGAGACTGGGGTGATTACACAACATCTAAATTAGACTGGAGTGATCATTTAAGGTGTGTCGAGTGGTCAGCTACTCTTGAGAGGAGTCTCACAGGTACAGTAGAAGACAATGTATGATGAGCCTAACCACTAGGAAAGACTCCCCACTGAAGAAGAAGCCGAAGAGTGGCTCGTGAAAAACAAAGGGAGAATGTATGACTAATTGTCCCAGAAAAAGAAGTCTACTATTCTTACAGTGGCACAGGACTGCAGATAAAGTTGTACAGCTATAGACACAAAGATGACAGCAAACTTAGTTAGCACCGACACGATTATCCTGTGGAAACAGAATTTATCCCCTAGACTTGACTTGAGCTATGCAGCACAATAAAATCGATAAAGTTGAAGATTCAACTTTCGTCCGACTCTCACACTTGTGTGATCTATTTAAATGTTGAATATGAAGATAATAACTAGGGTTGCTTATTTAGCAAAAAGCGACAACACCGCTTATCACAAGTTTAATAATTGAAAATAGAAATTATAAGTTCCCTAAAAAGAGAATAACTGATGAGAAGCATAATATAAAAAAAAAAATGTTCTCGGAACGGGGTCTTATTAATCAAAAGACGGGATGGTGGTAGGTCAAGCAAAGTATGGCTGTGACTCCAGAAAGGTGTTTAGGCATTCAGCTGCAAATGGTGTTTCCAAAGGTGAAGTTGGTAGTCTCTCCGTCGTTCCTCTTCGGGTCACCCTATTCGCCAGTTGCCCACAAATCAGTTCTTTCACAGGGTCGCTGATGCGCAACACTGATATTATGTTGCTGGGTTGCAAGGATAGTTGATGCTGCTGGTGAGTTGCTCTGGTATACCACAACACTCTAGTTCCAGAATCAGATTCTCACTACGGGTCGGGGCACTTGTTCAATATAAAATTTGGTTAGGCTTATTACTTATTTCAGTAATCTGCTATTGAACTATTACTTGTTTAAGTAATCAACTATTGAACTATTACTTGTGAAAGTAATCTACTATTAAAAGGGTTGCCTTTCGAACACCACAATTGGCCCCGACCGTTGTCTGCGATTTCTATCAGAAAAGTGAGACCGGACGTGGAACTAGGAGTAACAAGTGGCCGTTTCCGGGCCCAGTTGTCTGTTGGTGGTAGTTGGCCAGGATAAGTAAGCCAAACTAAATTACCCCATTGCTATACATACAAAGTAAACGTAACCTTAAAGTAAACATATATTAAAGAATCTTTATAATATACTGAGTACTAAGCAAGAGGGGAGGGTGCAGCCAGGCTTTCGCCACAAGGTGTCATTTATATGATAGCAAGTAGATGAGAAAGAGGGAGAGAGAGAGAGAGAGAGAGAGAGAGAGAGAGAGAGAGAGACAGACAGACAGACAGACAGACAGACAGACAGACAGACAGACAGACAGACAGACAGACAGACAGACAGAGAGAGACTAGAGGTGTAAAGAATGGTCCATTCCGTGAAGGAGAAACTACTAATGATATAGAAACCCTTTGATTTGCCTTTTACTTTAAGCTCAAGTTCACAAGTATACAGGCCACAGATACAACACGCTATTCTATAGAACGCTAGTCAGGCACTCAAGAATAAGTTAACACTAAATCAAGTTTATTTGCTTCTCAAAAGAAATTAAAAAAGCATCGTGTGAAAACAATACCAATCAACATTAGAGAAATGCAGTCAGGCAACTAACATCAAGAAAATACAATCAAGTAAATGTTAGCACTAAAGAAATGCAATGACACAAGTATACTCAGGTAAACACAGGAGTACATTCGAATAAGTATAGTCAGATAAATAAGGTTATCCTACATCATGTCAATTATACTGAGGATATCTTCACATTATGACAATTAGACTGAGGTTATCCTACAACAAGTTACTTAGACTGAGGTTATCCTACAACATGTCACTTAGACTGAGGTTATCCTTCAACATGTTACTTAGACTCAGGTTATCCTACATCTTGTCAATTATACTGAGGATATCTCACATTATGACAATTAGACTGAGGTTATCCTACAAAATGTCACTTAGACTGAGGTTATTCAAGAACATTTTACTTAGACTGAGGTTATCCTACAACATGTTACTTAGACTGAGGTTATCTTACAACATGTTACTTAGACTGAAGTTATCCTACAATATGTCAATTATACTGAGGATATCTTACATTATGACAATTAGACTGAGGTTATCCTACAAAATGTCACTTAGACTGAGGTTATTCAAGAACATTTTACTTAGACTGAGGTTATCCTACAACATGTTACTTAGACTCAGGTTATCCTACATCATGTCAATTATACTGAGGATATCTTACATTATGACAATTAGACTGAGGTTATCCTACAAAATGTCACTTAGACTGAGGTTATTCTAGAACATTTTACTTAGACTGAGGTTATCCTACAACATGTTACTTAGACTGAGGATATCCTATAATATGTCACTTATACTGAGGTTACCCTACAATATGTCACTTAGGCTGAGGATATCCTACAATATGTCACTTAAGCTGAGGTTGTCCAACAATATGTCACTTAGACTGAGGTTATCTTACTACATAGTAATTAGACAGAGATTATCCTACATCATGTCAATTAGAATGAGGTTATCCTACAACATGTTACTTAGGCTGAGGTTATCCTGCAACATGTTACTTAGACTGAGGTTATCCTACAACATGTCACTTAGACTGAGGTTAACCTACAACATGTTACTTAGACTGAGGTTATCCTACATCGTGTAAATAAGATTGAGGTTATCCTACATCATGTAAATAAGACTGAGGTTATCCTACAACATGTAAGTAAGACAGAGGTTATCCTACAACATGTAAATAAGACTGAGGTTATTCTACAACATAATACTTAGACTGAGGTTATCCTACATCATGTAAATAAGACTGAGGTTATCCTACATCATGTAAATTAGACTGAGGTTATCCTACATCATGTAAATAAGACTGAGGTTATCCTATAACATAATACATAGACTGAGGTTATCCTACATCATGTAAATAAGACTGAGGTTATCCTACATCATGTAAATAAGACTGAGATTATCCTACAACATGTAAATAACACTGGGGTTATCCTACAACATGTAAATAAGATTGAAGTTATCCTACAACATGTAAATAAGACTGAGGTTATCCTACAACATGTAAATAAGACTGAGGTTATCCTACAACATGTAAATAAGACTGAGTGTAACAAGATCGCCTTGGGTAGTGAGAATGAACCACACCCGAGGTGTCTCTAACACTCCCGTGTATTCTAACCCCAGGGGTTGGATAGGCAGATACACATTTTTACTCTGTGGCTGATCTCATATTAGTTACATATGTCTACAAGCCCCTCCAGATTTTAGACCCGCACTAACTACCTACTCCTGTGGAACAATGAACACTTAGGCATCGTCCGAGACCACACTCAATCATTATACATAGAGCAAGTCAACGTACATAAAGTTTATTCTACCCTTGAGAATATAGAACTGAAATGAACATCCTGATAGAATAATCTATTTACACAAATAGAGGATAGAGTAGAGACAGAATCAGAGATATGGTTGTCATCATCAGGTTGAGAAGTAGATTGGATGCAGATGTCCCGTCCAGTCGGTCCGCCACTCACCCGGCTTCCTTCCAGTGAGATGACTAGAACCTTGGAGACCACTCCGTCCCCAGAGCTTGGATCCACAACAATAGAGTCACCGCTGGACCTCACTCAACTGGACCAACTGCATCTTTATCACTCCTACTAAGTCACTGTTAATACACAGTTCTCTATCATCACTGGCTGGGAGACAATCCTCTTGGATTTGACTCCAATTATTCGTGACTTCGATGAATCTAAGTAGTCACTGACCAATCTAATGGTCCCTCAGTAGTACATTACCCGTGGTTGGATAATAAGTCTATTGACCAATTCAATGGTCCCGTACTCATAACACAGTAACACTGGTTGTAGAATAAGTCATTGACCAATCTAATGGTCCCGTACTCATAACACAGTAACACTGCTTGAAGAATCAGATAAGGCAACTGATATGTCACTGAGTCCTACACGAACACAGTTCAAAGTCTTCATACTCTTTCAGAACACTATTAGAATCAGACATCTACTTCCAAGGAAGACAATTCAGGTTGGACTATAATCTATTGTCCCTTCCACCTGGTAACATTTGCCACAAGTTACTATTAACAGCCGGTGTAGTTATTCTCAAGACCTGCCACTAAAGCTGTCATAGGAACCATTCAAGTGTCTAAATCTCTTCTTTCCGCGTTAGGCGGAACCACCGTAATAGTATACGGTCATGTGTTTCCTTTCTTTGAGCATGATTGCTCAAGTTGCTGAAATGTTCCTGGCTGAAATAGAGTATCTTCTAATGCAGAAAAACAACACAAACCATCATGTCCCACACGTGCACCTTCAGGGCACCTGAATCACTGGATGAAAACCTTCACGCATGATGAATCAGACATGGTACATGGTGTGGTTGAGTCTGGCATGATAAGTAAAGAATTGGACCCTTCGCTGTGTTACACGAAGTGGTTTCCCGCCAACGAAAAATATAGTTGACTGGTTCATCAACAGGCAAACTCCTGAAAAGGAAGAGCGACCGGTGAGAGTATACTGGCCCAAACATTAGTCCACATGCATCCTACCAATGACTACTCAACCCTCAGTCATGCTACTTAGTTATGCATATAACTAAAGCATTATCTCTATCTGGAGAGTAGTAAAGCATGGGTTCGTTAATGTCAGCTGGCCTCACAGAAAAAGCCCGTAAAAACAGAGCAAAAAATCAGAAGACGAGTCTGATCGTAGGTCTCACCTATCCCTAATCATCTACCAGTCGTCGCAAAACGTCACTAGTGATAGTACGCTGTTATCATAGTTCAAAAATTAATCGAACAAAACCCTTAAGGTAAAGAGCCCCCGGACTCTTTTCCTACATTATCAATTTTCATTCGTAAACATAATATGATCAATATACCATCCCTCGGGATATAGGAATAGTACATGATCACATCCAATAGTACACAGTCCTGTTTGCTGGTGGGGCCCCCTGCCCACGCTTTGCAAACTCTTCTTATCAGACTCTTCCTTAGAGTCAAAAAGCCTTCTTGATAATACATGTTCCCCACATGTTCCCAAAGGGGGATGTTCCGGTTTAGCCCTCCAAAGTGGTTTGGGCCCTTGGGCCCGGACCGAACGTCATAGTTGGCCTGGTCTGCCAACCCATACTTTCATAACTTTCTTTCAATTCCCCCTATTTATGTCCCCGTGTCTCATACAACTCCTTGCATCCTTCCATACTTCCAGCACCGTAGCACTCACTCGCACTAGCGCCATAAAGAAAGAAAGGATAGCTAAGACAAAATTCAGAACGCATATGTTATCGCGACGGCACGCATTGTTATCCCCCGTCGACCTATTCGGCGTTCGGGAAATTTCTCCCGGAAGTATCACATTTCCATGAACCCAAATATAACCCCAAAGCCAAACATATAAATATATATATATATATATATATATATATATATAATATAAAATATATATATATATATATTTTATATATAATATAAAATATTTTAAAATATATATATATCATCAATGCAGGGCTTACCCTTTCCCCCAGAAATCCCGTGGTTTCCCCACAATGAATTCACTATTAAGTTACTACACAATAGTTACATCATTCCTGGTGGGAAAAACTAAGTTTTTCTTTACTTAGTAACTAAGCACAATTTTTTTTGAATCTCCACCTACCAGCTTACCCGGGTTTTCTAACCGTTCTCCTTGCTTCAGCAACTGACTGACATAAATCTAGGTTTTATCAGGCCCCATTAACTATGTTCATTCTAACACAGCAACCTAATAGATGCAACGATTTGCGATACATGGTAAATAAATTTAAACCAAATCGCCCACATCGCATCCCTGCATTCCCAACAGCTGATTCGCGAACACACGTTGGTAAACAAAACACGCCCTAGCCTCAGCAGCGCTATCGATGGGTTTTGCTAATGTAATGCAAGGACACCCGATATGTAATGAGGTTAGAACGAGGGCTTTTTTGTACAAAATTAAAAAGTTAAATGACTTAAACAAATAAGTACCTGAATTTCAGAACCAGACTCCAGTCAGCTTTCAGAACTGTTCAAGGGCTTCGCAGCCTCCTTTCCATAACAGTCAGCCGAAACATGGTTGAGGTGAGACGCAACACAAAATGGCTTAACACAGGCCTGCGTCTGCTCTCTTCGAGCAACATGAAGTGAATGATGGTTTAGCCGAAGTTCCCCCAATCGTGCCAACTCATGCGCACGAGGAGCTAGTGCTTCTTGGGAAAAGACACTTTCTCGGGAAACAGTCATTCCCCGCCTAGAATTTCTAGATCTCTCTGCACGAGAATCTAGTGCTATACCCAGCCTCACGGGTCACTCAAATTCAGTTGCTCCGAGAAGATTATAGACGGTAATTCCTCCATCGGCTTCCCTCAGTCTATTTATAGCTGGGAAAGTCCCCCGATGACGCGACAAAATAGTGCGGGATCCTGCCGACAACAGAGAGATAAACGCGTTTCGTCACATAGGCCCCCACTTTAAGAGGATCGACCCCGTCATTCCACTTCTACGCAGAAGCTGTCTATGTCGTTCTTTCTTCGTTCCTAGTGACCGGATGGCGGGTGAGGAAGTCTAACCCGTCAATATTCCATTGGATACTTTTACCATCTTTGGTGGGGTGACAAGCTATTCAGTATCACGGGTGATCAACGCCTACTCCGCTACTGCGATCGGGCATCTCGCAGTATCTTGCGGACCAGAGCTCCCGTCTCGAATCTGATTTAACGATCGTTCCTGCCAGAAGTTTACTGGACTTCTGCAACTCCAGCTTCCCCTTTCGAGGACCCAGCGGGACTGCTGTCGGTCGGGTTTAGGAACCAGGGGTCTGTGTACGTTCTGACACAACCCACCTCTTCCGACCACGGTTCTCAGTGTAGCTAGCACTGCGGGTTTTCCTTTGGCCGGTCATGTTCCCCCGAGCACCGGGCTGAACCGAAGAAGGTACCTGACACTACATATAGGACTTCCCATGGTGTGACGGCTTTCCGCTACCTGACCTGAACCCCAACCGTTCTCTCAGCGAATCTCTGCCCCTTGGGCTGGTAGACTTATCATCGGGCTTCCCCCCATAGGCATGAGGAGATGGAATGGAAAGTAGAAGACTTTCCCAGGTCGCCACTCCATAGTGCTTGTGGAGCCCCACTTTATCCACTAGGAAGGGGCCCCGCCACCCGATTTCGAATTCGTTCCCCTCGATTGGGAGGAGTACTAGAACTCGGTCTCAACCGCTAAGGTTCTTTGTTTTTGTCCTTTCCCTCAGTGTGATTTAGCACCCGGGAAAAGACCTGATATATCTGCGCACGTCGCCTGTCATTCCGGCCACCAATAGTACCGGGAAGACACTTACTGGTTGTCCCTCAGTCGATTCCGTTGGGACCTACATGTACCGTTCGCAGCAGATTCGTTCTGAAGCTCTCGAACTACTTACTTCCTTCTGCCGCTTCTCTGTTCCGGTCTGAATTAAGGGTGCCCGGCTATCAGATTCGAACTTACCCTGAGTTAAGGGGTTCTCATCGTTGGGCAACCTTTCCGGGAAAAAGACCCCTCGCATCCTTGCTCCGAGCACTACTCATCACATCCGGTGATTTTTCCGGGAGTTTACTTTCTAGACCCTCTTCCTCTGTGTTCTGACCTGCCTAGACTTATGGGTGCTAGGGGTTTGTTCGCCGAAAAACTACTCCGGGCCCGAATTAGGGGGTAGAGAGGACCGGTACTACTGCCCCCTGAATGCGTCCAGTAACGTACTTGCTCCGAAACTCCACATTGGCAATCGGGCAACGTAACGCTACACACCCTACTGGTTGCTGTATCTCCGTTATCTCCCCGGTGATTGCTCTGGCCGTCAGGGGGATGCAATTACGCAGAAATTCAAACCTGTGTCATAGAGGCACATCACTTTTGCCCGTTCACTTCTACTCTATCAACCACTGGAGGGCGTCTAGGTTTTACTTCCCATCAACCGACTTCACTTTCTGCATGGTCTATCCCCAACCTCTGCAAGACAAGAAGTGAAATCCTTGGGCTTATCTTGCACTATCGTGTTGTGAGTGCTGGACTTGCAGAATTTCACCACCCCTTCACTCCCCTTTCCCCTTTGAGAACTAGGGGGCTATTCTTACCTTGGTTGACGTTAGAGATTTCTCTAAAGGTTTACCTGTTTACTGGGTTTTACCAACCATGGGCTTCTTTGCCTTCTTTGACTTACCTTGATCCTATCTTTCGATCTCGGATCTGTTGGACTGTTCCCCCCGTCTCGCCCTAGACTTAAACTACTTTCGGCTAACTTGGTGACTATATCTAATCTCTCACCCCCATTTCCCCTAAGAATTTTCGCAAGGGTTTGACATTTGCATTCGCATCTGATCTACAACCATAAACTCACGCAAACTTTCATCCCCCTTTTCAAACCCGGCCAAGCCATCCTTTTAAAAAAATATGAGTTCAATCTCAACGTATGCTGAAACAGTTCGCCAAGTCTCGCTTAGAAGTCCTAAACTTCCTTTGGTATGAGTGCGCGGGGATCTCAAATCTCTTCAAAGAGCCCCTTTCAATGGGGTAATCTTCTGTAAACCCGGTGGCAAGCGTGCGTACACTTCATAAACCCGGGGCCTCGAGCCCCCGGGAGAGTTTCAAACCCATTTCTGTTTGTTTTCCCATGGCAATAGACATGGCCTCGTACTTCTCAAGTACTGGTCTATCCGTTCTTTTTCGGGTTCGAAGGGCGGTAAAGGCCACTTCATACCCTGGTAGTCACGTCTACTTGTTAACTCTGAGCTAGGAGGTCCCTTCCTCCCCAGCTCCATCATTTACCCCAAATAGCAGGTACTTGTGCCTCAAGTAGCTTCATTCGATACTCATGGTCACGTCTTTCTCTCTCGGTTTCCCAACTAAAGCCTTTTCATTTCACTATCAGCCGCTACCCTTTTTTCCTCTAGAGCCATTTTAAATGGTTTCCAGTTCTCTTTCTCTCTCCTCCTCTCTCTTTCCTTTTGGGCAAAAATTTCTTTCCACCTCTTGCACATAGGATTTCAAAGCATCTCCCTCTAGACCCTGACTTACGCCAGTTTCCTGAACTTTGTCTCAAGTCTAACTCTTGGGTAGACATGTTGACTATGAGATGTGGGTACTCAAGTATGTGTGGGTGAAGCAATACAATGAATCACTAACTAATAGTATTCACTAAACACCACAACACAAATGTCCGTCAGACAGTTATGAGATAGGTAGAAGTAGTAGAATCTTATGTAGACTGAAGTAGAGGATATAGACTACGTCCCTATCCCTATGCGAGAGTTCTACAACACACAGAGAGCTTGGAATAACCCCGGGGAGGGCCCCCCAACTTGTATCTGGAGTGTAACAAGATCCCCTTTGGGTAGTGAAAATGAACCACACCCGAGGTGTCTCTAAGCACTCCCATGTATTCTAAACCCCAGAGGGTTGGATAGGCAGATACACATTTTTACTCTGTGGCTGATCTCATATTAGTTACATTTGTCTACAAGCCCCTCCAGATTCTAGACCCCCCCCTAACTACCTACTCCTGTGGAACAATGAACACTTAGGCATCGTCCGAGACCACACTCAATCAGTATACAAAGAGCAAGTCAACTTACAAAAATTTTATTCTCCCCTTTGAGAATATAGAACTGAAATGAACATCCTGATAGAATAATCTTTTTACACAAATAGAGGATAGAGTAGAGACAGAATCAGAGATATGGTTGTCATCATCGGGTTTGAGAAGTAGATTGGATGCAGATGTCCCGTCCAGTCGGTCCGCCACTAAACCGGCTTCCTTCCAGTGAGATGACTAGAACCTTGGAGACCACTCCGTCCCCAGAGCTTGGATCCACAACAATAGATTTAACCGCTGGACCTCACTAAACTGGACCAACTGCATCTTTATCACTCCTACTAAGTCACTGTTAATACACAGTTCTCTATAAACCACTGGCTGGGAGACAATCCTCCTGGATTTGACCCCAAGTATTCGTGACTTCGATGAATCTAAGTAGTCACTGACCAATCTAATGGTCCCTCAGTAGTACATTCCCCGGGGTGGATAATAAGTCTATTGACCAATTAAAATGGTCCCGACTCAAAACACAGTAACACGGGTTTGTAGAATAAGTCATTGCCCAATCTAATGGCCCCGTACTAATAACACAGTAAAAAGCTTGAAGAATCAGATAAGGCAACTGATATGTCACTGAGTCCTACACGAACACAGTTCAAAGTCTTCATACTCTTTCAGTACACTATTAGAATCAGACATCTACTTCCAAGGAAGACAATTCAGGTTGGACTATAATCTATGTCCCTTCCACCTGGTAACACTTGCCACAATTTACTATTAAACCCGGTGTAGTTCTTCTCAAGCCCTGCCACTAAAGCTGTCATAGGAACCATTAAAGTGTCTAAATCTCTTTTTCCGCTTAGGCGGAACCACCGTAATAGTATACGGTGGGGGTTTTTCCTTTTTTTGAGCATGATTGCTCAAGTTGCTGAAATGTTCCTGGCTGAAATAGAGTATTTCTAATGCAGAAAAACAACACAACCCATCATGTCCCACACGTGCACCTTCAGGGCACCTGAATCACTGGATGAAAACCCTTCACGCATGATGAATCACACTGGGTACTGGTGTGGTTGAGTCTGGCGTGATAAGTAAAGAATTGGCCCCTTCGCTGTGTTACACGAAGTGGTTTCCCGCCAACGACAAATATATTTGACTGGTTCCTCAACAGGCAAACTCCTAAAAAGGGAAAGAGCGACCGGTGAGAGTATACGGGCCCCAAAACATTAGTCCACATGCATCCTCCCAATGACTACTAAACCCCTCAGTCATGCTACTTAGTTATGCATATAACTAAAGCATTATCTCTATCTGGAGAGTAGAAAAGCATGGGTTCGTTAATGTCTTTTTGGCCTCACAGAACAGCCCGTCAAACAGAAAGAAATCAGAAAGACGAGTCTGATCGTAGGTCTCACCATCCCCAATCATCTACCAGTCGGGCGCTAACGTCACTAGTGATAGTAGGGTGTTATCATAGTTCTAAAATTAATCGAACTAAACCCAAGGTAAAGAGTCCCTGGACTCGTTCCTTAAAATTATCAATTTCCCTTAGTAAACATAATACTGATCAAATACCATCCCTCGGGATATAGGAATAGTACATGATCAATTTAATATGTACACAGTCCTGTTTTCTGGTGGGACCACCCGCCCACGCCTTTGCAAACTCTTCTTATCAGACTCTTCCTTAGAGTCAAGAAGCCTTTTTGTAATTTCATGTTCCCCACATGTTCCAAGGGGATGTTCCGGTTCGCCCCCCCAAATGGGTTTAAACCTTGGCCTGGACCCAAAGTCATAGTTGGCCTGGTCTGCCAAACCCATACTATTAACTTGCTTTCAAATCCCCCCTATCTTATATGTCCCCGTGTCTCATACAAAACCCCCTTGCATCCTTCCATACTTCCAGCACCTTTGCACTCACTCGCACTAGCGCCATAAAGAAAGAAAAGGATAGCTAAGACAAAATTCAGAACGCATATGTATATCGCGACGGCACGCATTTTATCCCGCGTCGACCCATTCGGCGTTCGGGAAATTTCTCCCGGAAGTATCACATTCCATGACCAAAAAATATAAAACCCAAGGGCCAAAAATCATATATAATATTTTATATATATATATAAAAAAAATATAATATATATAAATATATATATTTTATATATATATCATCAATGCAGACTTACCTTTCCCCCGAAATCCCGTGTTCCACACAATGAATTCACTATTAAGTTACTACACAATAGTTTCATCATTCCGGGGGCACAAAAATAAGTTTTTTTAATAGTAACTAAACACAATTTTTTTGAATCTCCCCCTACCAACTTACTGGGTTTTCTAAAACCCTTCTCCCTTTCTTTAGCAACCCGACTGACAAAATCTAGGTTTCTATCAGGCCCTATTAACTATGTTCTATTCTAACACAGCAACCTAATAGATGCAACGATTTTCGATACATGGTAAATAAATTTAAAAACCCCAAAACGCCCACATCGCATGCCTGCATTTCCCCAAAAGCTGATTCGCGAACACACGTTTGGGAAACAAAAAACACGACCTAGCCTTTAGCAGCGCTATCGATCGGGTTTTCTAATTAGTAATGCAAAAGGGCATCCGCATATGTAATGAGGTTAGAAAAGATGGCGTTTTTTACACAATTACAAAGTTTAAAGACTTAAAAAAAATAGTACCCGAATTTCAGAACCAGACTCCAGTCAGCTTTCAGAACTGTTTACGGGCTCCCCAGCCCCCTTTCCATAACAGTCAGCCGAAACATGGTTGAGGTGAGACGCAAAACAAAATGGGTCAACACAGGCCTGCGTCTGCTCTCTTGAGCAACATGAAGTGAATGAATGGTTTAGCCGAATTTCCCCAATCGTGCCAACTCATGCGCAAGAGGAGCTAGTGCTTCTTGGGGAAAAAACACTTTCTGGGAAACAGTCATTCCCCGCTAGAATTTTTAGATCTCTCTGCACGAGAATTTAGTGCTATACCCAGCCTCACGGGTCACTCAAAATTTAGGTGCTCCGAGAAGATTCTAGAGGTAATTCCCCCATCGGCTTTCCCCCAGTCTATTTTTAGCTGGGAAAGTCCCCGATGACCGCCAAAATAGTGCGGGATCCTGCCCAAAACAGACAAAAAACGCGTTTTGTCACAATGAGGTTATCCTAAACATAAAATTAGACTTTTATCCAAATCATGTAAATAAGACTAAAGGGTTTTCCAATCTTGAAATAAGACTGGGGGTTACCCCACATCAAAGTTTAAAAAAGGGCCAAAGGGTTTTCCTAAACATAATTTTTAGACCCGAGGTTATCAAATCATGTAAATAAGGGCTGAGGTTATCCTCAACATGTAAAAAGACTGGGTTTTCCCACAAAATGTAAATAAAAACTGAGGGGGTTTCCCACAACATTTTTAATAAGACTGAGGGGTTTTCCCAACCCAAATATTAAATTAGAATGAGGTTTTTAAAACATGTAAAAAAAGACTGAGGTTATCCACATCATTTTAAAAAAAGACTGAGGTTTTCCTACAACATGTAAATAAGGGGCTGGGTTATCCTACAAATGTTCTTCAACAAACCAAAAATGGACATGCCCGGGAAAACGTGGGCGGTCATGATCGCTTTTTTTAAAACAACAAACCCGAGTCGGGATCAGTTTTAGTCTTCCGTCTCCCTCCATGCCATTGGGCCCAAACTATCCAGGTATTTTTTTCTCAGTCTTTTTCTTGGTCTGTGTAGCAAACGCTAACCACCAATTTAAAATAAAAAAAAATTTTACCCAACCCC
>JACEFZ010025843.1:0-25407 GCA_014155875.1 Cepaea nemoralis
GAGCTCTCCAGATCAAGGGAGGGTATCTCATTGCTACACAGCTGGTGTCTCTCGTGCAGCCCAAAATGATGCGCATGGCTTCGTTTTGTACCTTTTCAAGTCTTCCAATCTGTGTAGGGCTGACAGTGAGGATGGCCAGGGCATACTCGATGCGTGAAAGCACAAGTCCTTGGAACAGAAGTAATAGCAGTCTTTGCTCGATATTGGCAGTCGCCATGACTCTCATTGCTGCCAAACCTTTTCGAGCCTTCGTTATGACATAATCGACATGATCTCTGAAGGACAGGCTACGATCAAGCCTCACGCCAAGATATGTCATTGACTGGGTTCTACTCAGAATGCTCCCATCCATTCTTACTGCCGGCAGGTCTGTTTTCACAATATGGTTGTTTAGTGAGAACCATGTAACCGTTGCCTTTGCAGGGTTGACAAGGGCGTCGGCATCAGCACACCATGAGGAAATTCGATCTAGTTCGCCCTGCATATGGTTGGCAGCCGCCTGTCTATCTCGACCCTGTCGATACACGAGGATGTCGTCAACGAATTATAGAGTCCTACCCCTCCCATCCAACTGTTGTTCAGTGATCGGCACCGTATACACGTTGAATAGTACTGGTGACAGTGGTGAACCCTGCGGCAATCCTGGACATATCGTTATCGGCTCAGAAGACCAACTCCCGCATCTTAGCACCATATTCCTTTGGAGTAGAACTGCAGCTATCCATCGTACAAGGTGAGGGTGCGCTTTCAGTCTGAGGAGGGTTTGCATCAAGTGCTCGAAAGATACTCTGTTATATGCGTCCTCTAAGTCTATGGCGGCCGCACATGTCTCTTCTCTGACCTGAAATCCTTCGTAAACATCTTGAGCAAAGACCGCCGCATTCAGCCATGACTCTTTGTTGCGTCTGTATCCTCCAAGTGTGGGCGGGAAGCAGCCGAGCTGTTCCAAGTCCCAGGCAAGTCTGTGTGCTACAATTTTCTCCAGTAGCTTGCCAACAGTATTCTGCATCGTAATGATTCTGTAGCCGCTTATCTTGGAGTGGTCTTTGTTCGGTTTTGGCAGCGGCAGCAAGTAGCTGTGTAGCCATTTGTCACCGCCTCACCTTCAGATATATTATTAGAGGGCTGCAACTCCAGCCCAAGGGATAGCATCGAGTCGCTCAGGACCCGAGTAATCTAGAACCTTCTCGAAAGAGCTGGTCATCGAGTCCATGGTTCCGTGGACACTGATGTGGCCCGCCTAATGCGGGGTCCAGTGCGGTGCTAGTTTTCGGGTTTTGGCATAAAATGTTTTGTGAAAGTGCTATTAATTGCCATGTAAAATTACTTATTTAATCATATCACATTGATTTTTGGTAACACATTGATTTGTTTAAATCAAAAAAATTAACTTTACAACTTTACAAAAAAAATTAGTAGCTATCTAGCGATAAAATAGAATTAATCTGAGTCCCTCGGCAACGTCTCACCATTGCCTCCGCAGTGTGCCTCATTATTTTGATTCCGTAAACGATTTTTGACATGTTACTATTTGACATTTTTTTTTGACTGTGACTAATGGTTTCTCACTCCACAAGCAGATTGTTCCGCAACTAGTGCCGCGTGCAACCTATGTAACCTTTCCAACAGTGACGAGAGTACAAGACAACATCGGAGAGTTCTGGGATTGAAAGCTAAGTTTCACCTCATACCCATTGCAACTCTAAGCTGTACTTCTCATCTTCGATCAATGTATCATTTTGTATCATATTGATTTGTTTGCATATTCATGACCTTGTAACCAACATAACCTTGCATTTTGATTTACACATTAATAATTAAGGGAGTTAACTAAATTTTCGACTACACAACAGTTTTTTTAAGGGATTTAACTCTATAAACTTTACAAACAAGTAAAACACAAAATGTCTAGCTTAGATAAGTGCATTGAGCAAGGAATAAAATTAGGTTATAAAGAAGAGAAACTGTCAGAATGGGCACAGAAAACGCACGCAGAAAACATTGCCCGTGAAGAAAGAGCGATAGAACGAGAGGAAAAGAAATTGCAAATGGAAGCCGAAGAAAAGAAAATGCAAATTCAAGCAGAATAAAAGAAATTGCAAATGGAGGCCGAAGAAAAGAAAATGCAAATTCAAGCAGAAGAAAAGAAATTGCAAATGGAGGCCGAAGAAAAGAAATTGCAGATGGAGGCCGAAGAAAAGAAGATGCTGATGCAACTACAAGCTGAAGAGAAAAAATGCAGTTGCAGGCTCAGGAAAAACAGATGGAGCTGGAGGCGGCAGCCAAGCAGGCCCAATTGAATACCGAGACACAAATAAAACTAAAACAGATGGAGATTGAGTCCAACGCAGAAATATCTGTTAATAAGCTAAAAATCAAAGAGGAAGAACAAAAATATAATAAGTATAAAGGCCTCGTGAAGGCGTTCTGCTCAGGAGATTCCATCAGCGCCTACTTAGAAAATTTTGAGTGTCTCATGTCTCATCATAAGATCATAAAATCAGATTGGGCATTTATTCTAATGAGAAACTTAGCTCTTGAACCACTAAAAGTAATAGAGACAGTGCCACAGGAAATGCGAAAAGACTATGACTATCTAAAACAACGCATTCTCCAACATTTTTCTTTAGATACTGCAGGTTACCAACAACAATTTGCCAAATTATCTCCACAACCAAACCAAACCTTTATAGATTATGTCAGTACAGTCCAAGACGTGTGCACAAAATGGATCAACTCGGCTAAAACCAACAATAGCCATGACAAACTTAAAGAGCTTATTATTATAGATAAAATAGTTAGCACCATCCCCACACCTTTTGCCAAGTTCTTAAAACAAATGGACTGTAAGAGTATTCAGGAAATAGAAGCAAAGGGGAATGCATTTTTCACAGCAAATAGGGACATTTTTCAGCTGAACATAAGTCACAACGATACAGCAGCTGCAGTAGTAAACACCAAATACTCCAAACAAACAGGAGAGTAAATTTAAACCGCGCCCCAATGTCGGTAAAGTAGCGAAGTGCCAATATTGCGGTTTCAGTCACGACACTTACTCTATGTGCGACAAATCGCCTACCTATCCTACCCACCTCAAAATGATGGTGGAGAAGCAGAAGGCTAAGCGCAACGCTTACCAGAGAGCGGTCAAATGCTACTTTTGCCAAAGTTTTGGCCATTATAGTCGCCTCTGTGATGGACGTAAGTTATTGAAACAGGCCAATGCTGCACTAGTAGAAACGTCGTCTGACGAAGAGCTTGAATCACTGAATGAATGTGATAATCAACACGACAATGAAAGCGAGCTTGGGAATGCTGTACACATTATAAACACCATTACAGACAGTAAGTGCAACACCTGTACGAAGTTCCAACTTGACACAACACTACATTGTGGCCACACGATCCCTATTTCAAATGAAACAGCTAACGCTGCCTTATCATCTACAGGCAAGCTAGTTTTTTCTACAGGGTTTGTTAACAACAAAAAGTGCACATTAATTCGGGATTCCGGCGCAACGCTCTGTGGGGTTAAGAAAACATTAATAGACACTAAAGACTACACAGACAAACATGTGACTTGTCGCACATTCTCAGGTACTATAGAGAGATACCCCCTTGCTCTGGTCGAAATTCGAACACCGTTCATATCTGGACAAGTATTGTGCGCTGTCCTTGACAATCCAGTCGCTGATATTATACTTGGTAATTTACCCAACATACATCCATGCTCTGAAAAGGAAATCAAAGAGTGGGAGCATAAACACGGTATCCACCACACAAACAGCGATGCAAAAGAGAAACACCATTCTTGCTTGTCTCAAGCTGCCAAAATACCAAGGGAGACAACCACTGAGGTAATTCAGAAAGAATTCACCGAGGTGTACAATGCAGGGGCGGTCGAATCTATGAACGATACGACCGAATTAAAACCTCGAATTGAGGATGCTACCAATCTACCAAGTACCAAGCCTGTAAATGTGCAACAAAACACACAACACACAAATGCAATAACACGACAGACAACCCATAAAACCAACACCGACCAACTGCAGGAATCATTAGAAATAGTAGCGCCAAACTCAACTAACATCAATTTTGGAAATGAACAGAAAGCAGATACAACACTTGCACCATACTTTAAGTTAGTAGGACTTAAACCAAAATTAACTAAGAATGCATCGTGGACATTTAGGCTACAGAACACATCTTAACTAGATTTTACACAACAAATCACACCACGATACAGCAAGTAGTGTTACCACAAGTACATCGAGACAAAGTTCTAAAAATAGCCCATGACTCCCCTTTTGGAGGTCATATGGGATACGAATTGACCAGGGCAATTGTCCTGACCCAGTTTTATTGGCCAAAGTTCGACCAAGACATTAAAACATTTTGTACATCTTGTGATATATGTCATAAACTGGTCAAGGGGAATAACCCTACTGCATTCTCTTTAAATGGAAAGTTGAAAATATTCCATGTAAATATGTTGAAACCATACTATGCTAGACAGGACAATGAGACAAAAGAACAGACGCAACGAACTGGTGACGGGGACGAAACGACAATTTCCCAACGAAATGACACCTCGACAAACGAAGCATCGTTAACGACACACGCTTACGACGACGAAAACAACGAAGACATATGGACATTACCGACAATCTGTGATATCGACAATGACGACAAATTTGACGACATATTGACGATTGATCTCGACGACGACGACAATGACATTGAAGACAATTTACAAACAGTAGCATCTGTGATAAATCAGACAGACGTGGACAATACTGAAATCCCTGTACCAATCATGACTGACGACGGGAGTATAAATGGCATACATATCTCTGACACTTTGACACAACAACAGCGACAAGACATTTTGACAGCTCCTTGACGACTATAAGACTATCTTTTCCAACAAACCTGGACGCACTGATAGAATAACACATTCAATTGTGCTGACAGATCTGAGACCGGTCAAATGTAGACCATATTCTATTCCTCTCCATTACAGATCTAATTTAGATAAAGAAATTTTAGATTTAGAGAAGAATGGCATTATTCAAAAATCGATGTCTCAATATTCTTCACCGATTGTCCTGGTGAAAAAGAAGGACCAGACAATCCGTTTGTGCATCGACTATAGAGTATTAAATACAAGAACAACAACGGATGCAGAGCCAATGAACAGTTGTGAAGATCTTATTTTAAATATGGCTCAATCATCCTTATTTTCCAAGACCGATTTAGCGAAAGGATATTGGCAAGTTCCACTACACCCTTCTTGTAGACATATAACAGCATTCGCAACACCTCTCGGTTTGTACGAATGGCTATATCTTCCTTTTGGCCTGAAAAACGCACCGGCCACATTTGTGAGACTAACAAGATTGTTATTACACGGAATTAAAGATGTAGTAGCCTATATTGATGATATATGCGTCCATTCTTCTGATATGACTTCTCACTTACTTACCCTGAAACAAGTCTTCAACCAAATCTCTCTTTTTGGACTTACTATCAAACCTTCCAAGGTTGAAATAGGTTATACACAAATAGACTTCCTTGGTCATAGAATTTCTGAAGGAAAATTGTTGACTGATGATAAAATTGTTTCCAAGATCCTTAATCTAGAAGTGCCTACCACAAAGAAACAGATTAGAAGTCTACTAGGTCTTATTAACTATTATTCTAAATTCATTCCACATTGGGCAGAACTCACCTCAGTCTTTTCTGATATGTTAACTAAAGATCATCCATCAAAAATTTGTAAAAGTACCAGCTTAGATGATGCAATGTGTAGATTGAAACATATTTTTTCTAATCCACCAGTCTTACGATTACCCAACATAAATTTACCCTTTATTTTGACCACAGATGCTAGCGCTATCGCAATAGGAGGATGTTTAATGCAGGAAGTGGATGGCGTACGACACCCGATTCTCTACGTGAGCCGCAAACTAAAGAAGGCTGAGACTCGTTATGCCACAGTGGAATTGGAGTGTTTAAGCCTATTGTTCTGTATATTGAGATTATCTAAGTTCCTCTTGGGGAGTCATTTTGTGGTCCTCACAGACAGTTCGCCATTATTAGTCCTTAACCATGGGTCGCCCAAAAACCACCGGTTACAACGATGGTGTCTTCTACTTCAAGATTTCGACTTCGAAATCCGCCATATCAAGGGCACCGATAATATTATGGCTGACCTTTTATCACGGCAGACAAATGCGCCAGTAGAATGACTCTTATCACATCAACCATTAGCCATACTATAAACTGTGATACTTTTAGTCGGTTGCATATAACAGTGTAACTCTACACCTGCTAGAGTACTCTCAGTGATTAGGTTACTTACGACACCCATGAACATGGTACATTAAGAACTATACATTAAGACCATCTATACGTTAAGAGCTATACTTAAGAACTATACTATCAAGTGCCTAAGCTCTAGAACGATTCCAGCAAGAAACGGTAACTGTGTTTGTTTCAACCAATAATATCAACCAGTGAACTGACTCTGAATACTGTAATATTTCATACGGAACATTGAGAACAATCCATACTTGCTGTTGCTACGAAATTTTGCAAACAGCCGAAACAGAACGACATCGACTACAACACTCAAGAGACAACCATACTAACTTTGACATTCATGGCATAACACGCTAACGACAGGAGGACAACGCGCACATCATCGTTGGATTTATTTAGTTATTTAATTAATTAATTACGTTAGTATTAAATATGTATTATATTTGCATTAATGATGTATATAAATTGTGTTAACCTGTAATTTGTACATATTCTACTTTAATATTACAGGCGTTGCCATTCATAGGCTAAAGAACCGTCCTATAAAATTGTCTCTATGTAAATTACAACCTATTTTTGATTCATCGTACAAAAAGTACATATTTTCTTAAAGGGCAAATATCGCCTAGCCCATTTTTTCTAAGGGCAATAACACTTACCTCAACTTTAATTATATATTTTAACCAAATACTATTGTGTATGAAAGGTGAGTGAATGACTGCGTGAAAGGATTAAATGAGAGAACGATACACTTGGCGGACAAATTGTACGCAAAACGTATTTATTGTAATTTGTCTGCGTCTTTCATGTAAAATTGCATGACTTGTCTAATTTGTCAATACATGTGTAATACTTAGTTTAATAGTGAGGTTAAGTTAGTAGTCAGTGTAATATACTTAGTTTAGCAGTTAGGATACATCTAAGCACCACTACTTGGAATGCCTGATCATGTATTGCACACAGTGCAGTATTTCATGATTGAGGTTATCCCAACTCGTGACGCTTGGAAATACGCCACACATTCAGCACACACGTTACACAAATCTCAAAACTCAACACTATCAATTTAAAATACAGTCACTTTATTAGAAACATCAACTTATTAGTCAACACACTAACAAGCCAACAGGGACACATGTAGTCTGAGGGGGATAAAAGAACAAGGTAACTACATATTTAGCATTATATAACATACGAGAGTAAAAGTGTATGGAAATACACACACAGATCAAGATTTGAAGGTGTACTTATTTAGCCAGGACTTCGGTCTTGTTAACCCTCTTTAATACAGAGGTTAATTGTCTTGGTACCATTTCGGGTACTATGAGAAGGGCGGGTTGTAAATACAACTACTAAAACGTCACGTAACTTCGGTCAGATAAGCATTTTTAAGCACACGAGAGACAGAGGGATCTCTTCACCAAATCAGAGAAGTGTTGTATGATAGAATACATGAGTTTTAGTGCTAGTAGGTAGGTTACCAGGTTACTATCCACCAAACTACAAACACCAACTTTATGTGATTCGGTGACAGAATTAGAACAGATCTAATTACCCAAGAACAAATCATATCAGGGGGGAGGGGGGATCCTGTCACCGCCTCACCTTCAGATATATTATTAGAGGGCTGCAACTCCAGCCCAAGGGATAGCATCGAGTCGCTCAGGACCCGAGTAATCTAGAACCTTCTCGAAAGAGCTGGTCATCGAGTCCATGGTTCCGTGGACACTGATGTGGCCCGCCTAATGCGGGGTCCACGAGGAACTCGGACAGAGTTACCGCCCGTGTCGAATTAGGACACGAGGAGACCGGCAGAGGACAGACGGACTTGAGAGAGGCAACAAGGCCTGCCTGAGAGGGACTCAATAGATATTCATAGATATATATATACATAGGCTAGATAGTGTGCTAGATTGTTGTATGACAACTATGTGTTTGATGTTTAACTATCTGTGATATGTAAGATAATATAGCGCGGGCTGTTAACCCACTGCGCCAACTGTATATTCAATACAATAAATATTCGATCTCATAGCGAACAGATTTATTGTTGCCTGTATGTACCCGTGTTCAGTTACCTAGATAAGAGCAAGATGATGACACCATTCTTTCTTGACCTGACCCCTCTGGATACTGGTGTTGAATTCTCTGGCCAGTTCTTCCATGTCATCATTTGATATCACCATTAGGTCACCATATCGGATGCCGTCTGGGCCTGGGGCGGTGTTAGGTGATTTCTTGAGCATCGCACGCAATATGTCAACTGTGATTGTCTATTCTTCGTCTGTCCCGACCCCCTCGCACAACTGAGAGAGTGATGTTGTGGTCCTCTGTCTGGCGGGCTCGTCTTTCTGGTCAGTCTGTTCTATGTAGCGTGCAAGAGGGGCCTTACCTTTATCCGCATCCGACTTTTTCCATGCGAGGTCTGTGCCTTGAAAGTCTGGAATACCCCTACGTTGTGCAGCACCGTTCATGCTCTTGTGGAGGCGCCAGAATGTCGTAAGAGATTGCTCGGAGCACACCTTCCTGCAGAACTCGTCCCATTTGTCGGCCTTGGCCTGTTTGGCGCAGGATTTGAATAAAGTCGTCGTCCTAACGACCTCAGTCTTCAGGTTCGCCAACTCAACCTGTGGCATGTTAGCCTTTCTGGCATTTTGCCAGTCTTTGACAGCCTGCCTCTTTCCCAGCCACACCTTCTCGACCTCTCCATTCCACCATGGTGGCTGCAGCCATCTTTCTTGTCTCCTACGGGAGGAAGTTAGTTTCCGTCTTCTGATCTTGCTTATGGCGTCTTGACCAGTGGTGTCGTACGGGAAGGCATTGGTCTTGTTTCTTTGACTCATGGCCCCGTCTTTCTTGATCAGGATGACACAAGGGTAGTGGTCACTATCGTGGTATCCCAGTGTGCCCCACCGGCACCTTGGTGCGATGGTGGGCGACACCAGAGCCAAGTCAATGATGCTGTCAGAGTCGCCTGGTCGGGTGGCCATTCTAGTGACCTTCCCATCATTCAGACAGATTAGGGCAGCAGATGCCAGGGCGTCCTCCAAATCTTCTCCCTGTCTATTGGTGATGTAATTCCCCCATTGACTGCCTCTGGCATTGAAGTCCCCGCAGTAGATGATATGCCTTTCATCCATATTGAACAAACTCTGCCATTGTCGCACGTCGACCTTCCCATTTCGCGCATAGACGTTAACGATTACCAGCTGCACTGGTGTCATTATTCTTAATGCCTGCACTTGCAGGGCATCGCTGTTCCAGGCGGACATGTCGATCTCAGACACTAGTATGTTGTCGCGGACCAGAATGGCCTGTCCGAGGTGCCGCCTGTTAAGGAAAAACCTGAAATCCCGCAACATTGACTGTTCCGTCGGTGAGCTGTGTTTCTTGCAAGACTACAATATCGTTCCCGTAGAGTAGTTTTTCAAGAATGGGTCGGCGTTGACTAAATGATGCACAGTTCCAGTACAGTACTCGAACATTTCCGATACCCAATCTGTCACATTTTAAGCGCCTTCTGCGCACGCCCGCCCTTTTACCACGTTGTGTCCTAGCTGGTCGTCTGGTCGTCATGTTAGGCTTAACTATCGCCACCGGGCGCCGATGATACGCCGAAAGAAGACCGGGCGCGCGTGCACGAACTCCGTTGCACGGTCCGAACTCCATTTCACCATGAAAAAACACTTAATCCATACACATTTCGGAAAAAAACACGTTCCATTTTACGGGACGAAGAAATGTCCCGCCATCTTGCTCAAGGGAACTCACTGGTTTATGTTATGGACATGTTTCTGGACATGTTATGAGAAGAAATGGATTGGAGAACTTAGTGACAATTGGTAAGATAGAAGGGAAGAGACCAAGAGGAAGACCGAGAGGAAAATACCTGGATGGCTTGGCCACATGGCATGGACGAGACAGGAACACTGAGCTGATCCAGGACTCTGGTAATCGAGTGAAATGGCGAGTCATGACCGCCCACGCTTTCCGGCATGGCACATGATTGATTGATTGACAGTTGGCGGCGACTGCACTAGTCAGGCTGCCTTCATTCAGCAGGCTCAAGTTCCCCCTGCCTTACACTGCATGCTACTATAGGCAGTAGATAGCAGTTACTTACTTCCCCATCGTTGTGTATCCCCACTAACTTGTGTATGTCGAGGATGGTATGGGTTGAAGAAATCAAAATGGCTTGCCAAAGCATTCGTCCTTCAATATCCAGGCCTAAGGGATGTTGTTAATGTTCTACCTTCGGTAGATTAAAATCCTTTGTCTTACTTTGAATCAAACCTTGAACGCTAACCTTGTGTATAATATTTACTAACCATTAGTTTCCTGTTTATATCTTTTTTTTTTTTCTGAAGTATTAATCTATTTCTAGAAAGATGTATTAATTTATTATCTATAATAAACTTCCCATCACTGGATAATTGTTACCGAAGGGCATTGATAGTGAATACCCACACGTTGATTCCAGTCCATCGCTGTCACGTGTAATGGGAAATCTCTACAACCTGAGACGCATTGTTTCACCAATCTCCGTTACAGCCTGACGCGACCTGTCACGGGTCTTCAGTATTATATGTTCGTTATCAGTCTCCACTGTCCCCATAATGTGTATCCTAGAAGACATCACTCCAATCCTCTCCTTACCTAGGACCTATGCGTGTTAAGAGCAATACATTATTAGACCTTGGTAATGTGTTTAAGGTTCGAGGCATCTCATTAATCACCCAGTTACTCTGGGCACAATTTTACACACGCTTCCGATGAGGCTTCTGTTTTATACTTCTTTTCTGTGTCTCCATCCAGTACCAGACTCTATCAGCACAACCAGGTGACGCCTCCATCCCCTTTTCTTCATTCCTTTACAGCCCTCACGATGAACTTAGGGACTTCAGATCATGAGTAGGAACAAAGGAATAGTAAATCCGAACTTGGTAATCGGAATTCAGGTTACGGGAGACTTGCAGTTTTGGAAAAAAGAATATACAGAATTATTGTGTATGTTCTTGTAATTGCTTCAAACTAACAAGTGTATATCAGGCTCTGAGAGTCTGTTTAATACAGTTGACCGAATATTGAAGGCATGTGTGATTCTATAGTACACATGTCCACATCCTCGCATGTTTAAGGGATTTATCGTTTGTGTTGAGAATATTCTAGTGATCTGGGGCACTTTATGCAATTAAATTAATAACTGGTTGTGAGTGAATTAAGGTAATATATGTCTGTGACAGAAGGAGTAAATTTAACAACTGGTAGTGGGTGTGTTAATGTAACATATGTCTGGGACAGAGGGAGTAACATTTACAACTATTAGTGAGTATTAATGTAATATATGGTTGGGACATCATCATCATCATCATCATCATCATCATCATCATCATCATCATCATCATCATCATCATCATCATCATCAGGTGACTTTCTAGCTGGCGTTGGTGTTCCTGTCTTCCCACTGATCTCCGTCCTTGGTGTTCTTGATCAACTAACGATATTCTTCCATGCCACTGCGTCAGTCCATCCAATATCATTTATGTTGGTCTGCCTCTGCCCCTTTCCTACTGATCCTTACAGTTGTTACGATATTCCCAAATGCCTCTTTTCATCAACTCCCAGGTAATAATAAATGACAGAGAGAACTAGATGGTTGAACAATAATACAAGAGTCTCTATTCCATGTTCGTAGCCACCATAATCTTCAGGGCTGTTAGGTCTGGTTTCTGTTTCACGATAGTCTGTGCTCCTTGATACTTATATAACAGGTCATGATGAAAATTCACATCAATATTGCCAACCCATTTAGAAATATGCAAGGCAAGACTGCTTTACCAATGATGTTGTTCATAGAGAACCACAATACACTGGTCTTGTCAGGGTTAACCAATGGATGTATCTACACACACTACCTAGACATATTTTATTCTGTCACGTCCCTCATACGCCTCCGAGTCTGCTATATCTATTCGAACCATGTTGGTATGGTGTTACATGATCTGATAATTTAAAGATATGTTCTGGTACAATGAGACATGATCTGCTAATGTTGAGATATGTTCTGGTACAGTGAGACATGATCCACTAATGTAGAGATATGTTCTGGTACAGTGAGACATGATCCACTAATGTAGAGATATGTTCTGGTACAGTTAGACATGACCAGCTAATGTAGAGATATGTTCTGGTACAGTGAGACATGATCCACTAATGTAGAGATATGTTCTGGTACAGTTAGACATGACCAGCTAATGTAGAGATATGTTCTGGTACAGTTAGACATGACCTGCTAATGTAGAGATAAGTTCTGGTACAGTGAGACATGATCTGCTAATGTAGAGATATGTTCTGGTACAGTGAGACATGATCTGCTAAATCTCATTCTGGAACCATTCACTCAGTGTATGCAAGACGCTGGTACTGTCCATCTATAACATGCGGGATTACGATACTTGTCTGTAATGTCACAACTTGTCGAGTGTGGTACCGAAGAGGATGTTAGTAACACTAGTGGACGACCATCTCTGTATCCTCACTAGAGAATTTAAGGCCGGATCAACACAAGATACAATATGTTGTCAGTGTTCGTGTATTTATTTTCGTTTTCTCGCTTTGAACTTCAAGCTTAGATCCATAAACGTGCTACTACTTCTTAGTGGCATTGGTCTCATTTTTGCGTGTGGGTTAGCTTTCCCCTTTACCAGTATCCCTCGCCACCAATTGAACCCACTCCGACTTCTCAGATACTTGCTAATTTACGTCCTTCAAAGTCAAGGACGAGAAGTACAAGTATAAGCAGCGAAGCGCTCTTAACCATTCTGCCATGCTGACCTCTCCGTGTTCATATAATGTATGTATAACTTCTCTGCTTGCAGGTGTACCCACGTGACAGATGTTGGCTATTGGATACATCTCAACCATGACCTCACTGAACCGGCTCTTCATCAGATGGTGTGTGCAGGTCGGGGACTTTGGTCTGCATCACATATTCTCAATGAGAAGCCTTCGAGTCCTTTCTATCGCAGGTAGGTTGAAGAGAAATTGATCCATTAGTGATGTTATGTTTGCCCCTGTAGAGTACCAGTAAAAATGCATCGTCGACAGGTCATGCATTCATTCAGTAGCATGGCTTTAGCAGAACTTGCTCCCATAATAACCTTCCGGAAAACTTCTAGATCACAAGCAAGATGTCCCGCGTCCCATACACCCATCTGGAGGTCATCTTCCACATCCTGCGCCCATCTTCTCTTTGGCCTTCCTCTTCCTCTCTTCCCGGGCATATACCTCTCCATTTATTTTCTCTCCAAACTTTCATGGCGTTTCAAGTGACAAAACTATTTCTTTGTTTTATAGTTTTTAGTAGGCAGCCTTCTTCAATATTCAACGCTTGTCGTATGGATGCATTTGTTCTTTTCTGTATCCAAGATATTCGTATAACCCGGCTATAACAAAGGTATTTATGCGCTTTTCAGCTTGTTTAGTAAGTGGCCATGTATCACAGATGTATGTTGCAATGGGAAAGATGCATGCTTTTAAAAATCTAATTTTTGTAGGTCTATCTGACAAACACCACAATTTATTCAGTTGTTTTAGTAACTTCAGGTAAGCAAGCACATACAGAATCTTGAAATAATTCACGAGATTGAACCAGTCAGTCAGTAGAAAAAGAAAATCCCTCTAAACAAAGGGTTTGGTAGGCATTGCCAAAACAGATCACTCAAGCTGAAAAATAGGTCTTAGATGGTTGAAAGCACTCTGTATAACACCATGGTGGCAAATAGTAAGTGGAAACAGGCAGAAAGCAGTAATTGTATAGTTACTGAAAAATATTAAAGTAGAAAAGGAAAGAATCCTGGATTATCTTGTTCTTCTTCTTTTCCTCCTCATTCTTCTTCTTTTCCTCGCCCTCGTCGCCCCCCTTCTACTTTTTCTTCTCGTCCTCTTCCTTCTCCCTTTCCTCCATCTTTCTCTTCCTCTTCTTCTTCTTCCTCCTCCTCCTCCGCCTCCTCCTCCTCCTCCTTCTTCTCTTCTTCTTCTTCTTCTTCTTCTTCTTCTTCTTCTTCTTCTTCTTCTTCTTCTTCTTCTTCTCTTTTATTTCTTCTCTTATTCTTTCTTATCTTCTTGTCATTTTATTTGACTTGTACATTCGTACAATAGTTTTTGTTTTACGGACGTAATTCAGCAGTGTGTTGACAGAAGAGCTGCAATAATGACGCTTACGGCCGATACATCCGACTTGTTGCTGACATTCATTAACCCGATAACCTCCCCCCCCCCCCCACCTACTCGAGTAGTAGACACTCGATTGCCTTTGAGCGATGACGTCACTTTCACCTATTGGTGTCTACAGGTGATACATCCGTGCAGGTCCGACCAGAGCACCCGCATATATGTCCGTTGGCCTTAAGGAAACGGATGGACTGCACATGGGCACTTCTCGCCATCCAAGAATACTTCCATAACTGCGGGTGTACGACTGTCGGGGTCTTATCTCCAGTTCTAAGAACAGTCATTGTGAGGCAAGGTTTCCGCTCACAGTACCGATTATTCGTTTTTAAGGAGACGTGTGATGGGCATTAGAACCTATTTGAGTTGTGTGCCTGTTCTAAAGACATTTTAACCGATTTGTCATTGAATTACTTCCCTGTTCTGTAAAAATTGGAACCGATTCGTCATTGAGATAAATTTCTGTTCTATAAAAATTTGAACCGATTTGTCATTGAATTGTGTTCCTATTTATAGAAATTTGAACCGATTTGTCATCGAGTTGTGTTTCAGTTCTTTAGAAATTTAAACTGAATCGTCATTGAGTTGCATTCCTGTTCTATAAAAATGTGAACCGATTCGTCATTAAGTTACTTTTCTGTTTTATAAAAATTTGAACCGATTCATCATTGAGATAAATTCCTGTTCTTTAGAAATTTGAGCCGATTCGTCTTTGAGTTAAATTCGTATTCCATGGGTACTTGAACCGATTTATTAATGACTGGAAATCGCGCTCCATTAACATTAGAACCGATTTATCGCTCACTGGAAATCACGCTCCATGAACATTAGAACCGATTTATTGCTGACTGGAAATCACGCTCCATGAACATTAGAACCGATCTATTAATGACTGGAAATCACGCTCCATGAACATTAGAACCGATTTATTGCTGACTGGAAATCACGCTCCATGAACATTAGAACCGATTTATTAATGACTGGAAATCACGCTCCATGAACATTAGAACCGATTTATTGCTGACTGGAAATCACGCTCCATGAACATTAGAACCGATTTATTGCTGACTGGAAATCACGCTCCATGAACATTAGAACCGATTTATTAATGACTGGAAATCGCGCTCCATTAACATTAGAACCGATTTATTGCTGACTGGAAATCACTCTCCATGAACATTAGAACCGATTTATTGCTGACTGGAAATCACGCTCCATGAACATTAGAACCGATTTATTAATGACTGGAAATCGCGCTCCATTAACATTAGAACCGATTTATTGCTGACTGGAAATCACGCTCCATGAACATTAGAACCGATTTATTGCTGACTGGAAATCACGCTCCATGAACATTAGAACCGATCTATTAATGACTGGAAATCACGCTCCATGAACATTAGAACCGATTTATTGCTGACTGGAAATCACGCTCTATGAACATTAGAACCGATTTATTGCTGACTGGAAATCACGCTCCATGAACATTAGAACCGATTTATTGCTGACTGGAAATCACGCTCCATGAACATTAGAACCGATTTATTAATGACTGGAAATTGCCGGCTAAATTTAAGAACAAATCAGATAGCGAGCTCAGGCCACGTGATGGAAGGGTCAAGCGCAGAAAGCCGCAGATAGAAAGTCAGTCTGCTGAGAACCGCCATCGCGGCCACATCACATAAAACTGAGAGCCAGAGCCAGAAAGTTGAGATGAGAGCAAAGAAATGGACCATCAGGAAAGTTTGACAACAAGCAGGCGAGATAGTTTATTCAGCAACAAGCGATAAATGATGGCTAGCAGATATGCCACAGCAACCAGGCGACTGAGCACACTGCACCAAAGCGAGCGAGCCCAGCTGTGTAGTTTGGGCGGGTCGACAGCCCTGTGATGACCGGAGATCAAGTTGAGCTGTAAGGTCGTAAGCAGTCAATTTACAATCACTTGTGTCAGAGAATTAACATAGCAACTAGTCATGACGATAGGCCGTGGAGGTCAGGGGCTAACGGGAACGTGTAACGGCTTAAAGAGCCGGCGTAGCTATAGCTGAATTTTGCTGTTGAGAAAATAAAGATATTTGTGTTTTCACTCCACACCTGTGACGCAGCTGTTGTTTACTGTATTCTAGAACTTAGTGTACTATGACTGTCAACGCAGTTTCCACATACCCCTAACAGAACGTCGGCAGACATTTAAACCAATGTGGCAAATCAATAGAGTATGCGTTCAATGGGCCGGCTTCGTGGCTTAGAGGTTATGACTTTTCTCCGTAATCTCGTATACTCTCGTATGGTAACGTGATGACGGTGAGAATCAGCAGTGGTTCGAATCGCATCGTTAACTTACGGGGTATGTGAGCCGGCCGCCCAGAAAGCAATGGCAAACTACTGAGCGTAATTTTGCCAAGAAAACAACATACAGCTGAAAGATGCTGGTGTTGACAGCGATGTCCTGTAAAGGATATGCAAAAAAAAAAAAAAAATGCGTTCAATGGACAAGTTCGGGTCAGGCCTATAATGACCATGTATGCACGGTGTATGACAAGGATATACGGTGAAAGTCTTGCACACAATTCAGTTCCGGAAAACCAAGACAAAGACTCCTAGCGTCCGAGATGAGGCATTGGGCATACTTTTGTATGCAACACAATGACTTTAACCTTCCAGAGGCCTGTAACCGAAAACACCACTCCACTTGTGTGTGTGCGTGTGTGTGTGTGCGCGCGCTTGTGTGCGTGGGTGCGTCTTTGCATCTACTGACTTTCAGAGATTCTCTCAGACTACTTCTTAACTTATAATGTTCTTTCAAGTTGTAATAACTGTTTGCGAGTCACCGAAGTATATGATATCGCCTATAGCAGAATCTGGGTTTTCATTAAAGGCAATTGCTTTTGTTTTTAGTGTGTCTCAGTCTGCTTTGATGTTTGCTTTATTTGTAGAATTCTCCAACAGTCACCCCCCCCCCCCCCCCAATCACAACGTTCGGTATGCTGATGCTGAGGTTGCAGGTTCAACCCCTACACCGGTCAGTTGGGCTAAAATGTTGACTTCTCGTCCTTGACTTGGGGACGTAAATTACAAGTACCTCAGCAGTCGGAGTTGGTTCGCCTGATGGCGAGGGACACTGGTAATAAGTCAAGTTAAATCACACGCAAACATCAATCAAGTGCACTAGAAGTAGTAGCACGTGTATCGACTACGTTTGAGTCCAAAGCGAGTGAAGGCAACAACAACAACAATAACATCAACAATATCAACAGCAGCAACAATAAAAACAACAATAACATTCCGATGATGTATTATCTGCGTCCTTTACCTCTAGAATCCTACTGTTCAGAACTCATTTCTGGTATTAAGTTGTTTCTTACTTATCTCATAATGATTCTCTCTCAGTAACCGCGTTGCCATATGGCTCATGAGACTTACCGTGTTATCAGCAAGGTTAAGCATAGACATGAGTACCAGAGAATGTTCAAAATGTTCTGCGAACTCTATGGAAAGGAAAAGAAAGCGACTGGCAAAGGAACTCAACCTTATTTTGTCATGAGCTAGAACATGTGAAGAATCCATCATGAATATCTCCTTGACCTTCTACACACCTACACACTCACACACACGACACACACACACACACACACACACACGAACAAACAAACACACACAAATGTATGAAAGTTGCGTCTGCAATTAGACATATTAAGATAAGAAAGACCTCATATTAGTTACCGCACTGTCTCACTGTAACCCATAGTAAGACGTTTGCTCCATGAGTTAGTGTACAGTTTCACACCAAACACAATAACAAGTGTAACGTTACCTGTTTCTACACTGTCTCACACCCACCACAGTGATAAGTATAACTACATGATTTACCGCACTGTCTCACACCCACCACAGTGATAAGTGTAACTACATGAGTTACCGCACTGTCTCACACCAACCACAGTGATAAGAGTAACTACATGAGTTACCGCACTGTCTCACACCAAACTGTGGTTGGTTAACTACATGATAAGTATAACTACATGAGTTACCGCACTGTCTCACACCAAACTGTGGTTGGTTAACTACATGATAAGTATAACTACATGAGTTACCATAGTTTCACACCCACCACAGTGATAAGTGTAACTACATGAGTTACCATAGTCTCACACCCACCACAGTGATAAGTATAACTACATGAGTTACCGTACTGTCTCACACCAACCACAGTGATAAGTGTAACTACATGAGTTACCGCACTGTCTCACACCAACCACAGTGATAAGTGTAACTACATGAGTTACCGCACTGTCTCACACCAAACTGTGGTTGGTTAACTACATGATAAGTATAACTACATGAGTTACCGCACTGTCTCACACCAACCACAGTTATAAGTATAACTACATGAGTTACCGCACTGTCTCACACCAACCACAGTGATAAGTGTAACTACATGAGTTACCGCACTGTCTCACACCCACCACAGTGATAAGTGTAACTACATGAGTTACCGCAATGTCTCACACCAACCACAGTGATAAGTGTAACTACATGAGTTACCATAGTCTCACACCCACCACAGTGATAAGTGTAACTACATGAGTTACCATAGTCTCACATCCCACCACAATGATACGTGTACCTACATGAGTTACCATAGTCTCACACCAACCACAGTTATAAGTATAACTACATGAGTTACCATAGTCTCACAACAACCACAGTTATAAGTATAACTACATGGGTTACCATAGTCTCACACCCATCACAATGATAAGAGTAACTCCATGAGTTACCGCGTTGTCTCACACCCATCACAGTGATAAGTGTAACTACATAAGTTACTATAGCCTCATACCAACAACAGTTATATGTATAACTACATGTGTTACCGCACTGTCTCACACCCACCACAGTAATAAGTGTAACTCCATGAGTTACCAGTCTCAGACCCACCACAATGATAAGTGCAATTCCATAAGTTACCGCACTGTCTCACACCCACCACAATGATAAGTGTAACTCCATGACTTACCACAGTCTCAGACCCACCAAAATGATAAGTGCAAATCCATGAGTTACGCACTGTCTCACACCCACCACAGTGATAAGTGTAACTCCATGAGTTACCACAGTCTCAGACTCACCACAATGATAAGTGTAACTACATGAGTTACCACAGTCTCACACCCACCACAGTGATAAGTCTAACACTATGAGTTACCGTGCTGTCTCACACCTACCACAATGACCCCTCTGCACCATGAGTTACCGCGCTATCTCACACCCACCACAATGATAAGTGTAACTCCATGAGTTACTGCACAGTCTCACAGCCACCACAACGATAAGTGTAACTCCATGAGTTAACCCGCTATCTCACACCCACGACAATGACGACTCTGCTACCGACTGCACTGTCTTCAAACAACCACAGTACCGCCTCTGCAACCTACCCAATCTAATATCCACTCACAGCGCCTCTGCAGCCATCGCCATCTCAAACTCACATCCCGTCCTCTACCCCAACCGCCATCTTCATCTGTCTTCATCAGAAATTCAAGAAGATAACGAATTCGTCTCCAGGGGGAACCCGCTGATGCTTAGATTGCATTTGCTTGTGGTTTTCCCCTTTTCCCGTAACGAATTCTATTACAGATTGTGGTGAACTTTGAAAACTGAAATCATTCAGAGCTAAACATCCGCTGTAGATTTGGATAGCGCGTCCACCCTGTATACAGAGTCTTTCAGAAGATGTCTTTTCATTTATTTTTTTTGCGTTCTCTCGCTTTGAACTATGAACTCAAACATAGTCCATACATGTACTACTACTACTACTACTACTACTACTACTACTACTACTACTACTACTACTACTACTACTACTACTACTACTACTACTACTACTACCACTACTACTACTACTACTACTACTACTACTACTACTACTACTACTACTACTACTACTACTACTACTACTACTACTACTACTACTACTGCTACTACTACTGCTGCTGCTTCTGCTGCTGCTGCTGCTGCTGCTGCTACTACTACTATTACTAGCACCATGTGTTCATGCAGCAGGTCTGAACAGATCGTCGCTCTCATCACGACCTGACTGAAGACTCGATCTTCACCAGTTCCCTTACCTCGTGCATGTTCGACTCCAAGATGTCTTTAATCTCATGTGTCCACTGTCATGTTGATTTGACCACTGCCTCGTCTTCCCGGAACCACGCCTACCGTAATAGAGATATATAAACAGAGAGAGAGAGAGAGAGAGAGAGAGAGAGAGAGAGAGAGAGAGAGAGAGAGAGAGAGAGAGAGAGAGAGAGAGAGAGAGAGAGAATCACTGGGCTGATTTTTCCGTTTGGATTAACTTTCCCTTTTACCAGTGTCCCACGTCATCAGGCGAATCCACTTCCGAGTCAATGACAAGAAGTCAACATCTTAGTCCAACTGACCAGCGTAAGGGTTGAACCCGCTACTTCATCATCAGTACATCGGAAGTTTAAGAGCTCTTATCTATTCGATTCGTTCAGAAGATGTCTTGATTGTTAACAGATTCTGAGACAAACAACAAGTAGGTTTGGAACAAACAAACAGAGATGGCGGGAAATTGGGAGTAGGGGTATGAGACAGTTATGAATTACAAGTTGCTAATATGGTAGCAGACATGTTGTATTATAACGCAATGACAACGTTTCAAGGATTATATAAGCCCATGGCAGATGAGTCGCTTCTTCTTCTTCTTCTTCTTCTTCTTCTTCTTCTTCTTCTTCTTCTTCTTCTTCTTCTTCTTCTTCTTCTTCTTCTTCTTCTTCTTCTTCTTCTTCTTCTTCTTCTTCTTCTTCTTCTTCTTCTTCTTCTTCTTCTTCTTCTTCTTCTTCTTCGTCTTCTTCAGCGTTCCGAGCCATTGAGGTTCTTTGCTGCAGATACAATCCGTGTCCATTCGTCTCTCTGGTGGACCTTCTCTTGCCAGTCGTTGATGAGTCGCTTAAGACGGTTAATCACCCCCATGACTCTTAATCATTTAACGTACCTTAGATGAAAGCTAACGAAGTCCTTAAGAAGAATGAATCATTCCGGTGGACAGTTTTGGAACCAAGCAATAATGTATAATGCACTAAATAATAACGTATTTACATCATTAAACATGGGATTGCTTTGGGTCGCAATAAGAAGGAGGTCATTTACTTCAGCGGTTGTGATATGTATCACATGGACTTTGTATTACTTATTGGTGTTTGTAATTACATGTGTATATATGGTATATCGCTTGGTGATTTTTGTAAGCACAGTTATATATGGTATATGGCTTGACATGTTTCATGTTTGTTATTACACTGTTATCCATCCATCATGTGCAATGCCGGTAAGCGTGGGCGTTCATGTTTTGCCATTTCACTCGACCACCAGAGTCGTGGATCAGCTCCGTGTTTCTGTCTCGACCATGCCACGAGGCCAAGCCATCCAGATTGAACTTTGTATCACTTCATGTTTGTTATTACACCGTTATCCATCCATCATGTGCCATGCCGGTAAGCGTGGGCGGTCATATTTTGCCATCTCACTCGATCACCAGAGTCGTGGATCAGCTCCGTGTTTCTGTCTGGACCATGCCACGAGGCCAAGCCATCCAGGTATTTGCTTCTAGGTCTTCCCCTTGCTCTGTTCCCTTCGATCTTCCCAGTTGTTCACCAAGTTCTCCAATTCATTTCTTCTCATAACATGCCCAAAAAATGTTGACTGTCTACGTCTAATGTCTCTAACCAGTTTACGATCTTCATTTGTTTCTTGAAGGGCTTGTGCATTGGTCTTTCTGGCTGTCCGTGATATTCTTTGCATTGTTCCTCAGAAACCACATCTCTACAGCCATCAGATGTTTTTCAGCTTGACTGCTCATTGTCCAAGCTTCACATCCATATAAAAGTACAGGTTCTATATAGCATCTCAACACTCTTTTTCTCGTTTCAATTGATATCTTTTTATTGGTCAGCATGTTTTTCATCTTGCTAAAAGCTACTTTTGCTATGGTGATTCTTGATCTAATCTCTTCAAGGCATCTCCCATCAGATGTTATTACTGTTCCGAGATAATTGTACCTATTCACTTGTTGAAGAATATTCCCATTTACTTGTATATTACATTGTGCGGAAGGGGGATGGGTCGGTTCTTCCTAGTGACGACCATAATCTGTGTCTTTTTACAATTTAATTCTAACTCTAGTTGTTCACTGTGTGTAACAACCGTATCTACTAAATGTTGCAGGTCCTGTTCATTGTCTGCAATCAAGACTGTATCATCTGCATATCTAATGTTATTGATGCATCGTCCCCCAATGTTGATTCCTTCCATATCTTCAATATTTCTGAAAATACTTTCACTGTACAGGGAAAACAGATCTGGAGACATTACACATCCCTGTCTCACACCTCTCTTAATAGGCTGATATTGGCCTACTTCACTATCAACTCTTATGGCAGCTTGTTTCCAATATATGTTTTTTACAAGTCTAAGGTTGTTTCCATCAGTTCATAGATCTTCAAGCATCCTTATCGTGTCGATATGTGTATGGGTGGAGGATATGTGTATGGGACGGGTGTAGGGTGTGTGTGTTTATGTGGGTGGTGACGTGTGGGTGGTTTGTAGAAGTATGTGTGGGTGGCGGGGTTATGTGGGTAGGGGATTGTGTTGGGTGGATTGGGGATGCAAGGGCGGGTGGGGAGAAGTGTATGGTGTGTGGGTTTGAGATATGTGTGCGGTGTGTTGGTGGGGGATGTGTGCATGGTGTGTGGGTGGGGGTGTGGTGGTATGGGTAAGGATATGTTAGTGGGTGGGGGATAGTGTGTGGTGTGGGGGATGTGTGTGATGGGTGCGGGGAATGTGTGTATGGGTGGGGTGGTTGGGGGAAGTATGTGGGGGTGTGTGGGTGGGAGATGTGTGCTTGGATGGGGAATGTGTGGGTGGGGGTGTGTGAGTGGCTTAGGGATGTGTAGATGGGTGAGGGATGTGTATGTGTCGGGGTGGGATGCGTGAGTGGGTGGAGGATAGTGTGTGGGTAGGGGTATTGTGATCGAGAGATGTTTGGTTGGGGGTGGGCGGGTGGGGGTGTGTGGGTTCTTAGTTGGAGGATGTGTGCGTGAGTGAGTGTGTGTTGGTGGACGGGTTGGGAATGCGTGTGTGGGTGGGGAGAGGTGTGTGGTGAGTTGGTTAGGGATATTGTGTGGGTGAGGTATGTGTGTGTGGATGGGGGATTTTTGTGGTGTGTGGGTGGGGGTATGTGGGGTGGATGGGTAAGGGTATCTGTGTGGGTGTGGGTGGGAATATTGTGCGGTATGTGGGTGGGGGATATGTGTGTGGTGTGTAGGTGGGGATGTGTGGTGGTATGTGAGTGTGGGATGTGTTGGAGAGGGATATGTGTGTGTGTGCGGTGCGTGGGTTGGGAATATTGCGTAGTAGGGGATGTATGTAATGTGCGGGTGGGGGATTGTGTAGTGGGGGATTGGGTTAAGACATGTATGGGTGAGTGGAGGATGTATGTGTGGGTGGTGGGGTGTATGTGTGACAGGATTGGGGATGTATGGGTGGTTAGGGAGGTGTGGGGGGGGGGGGGGGGTAGGGAGATGTCAGTTGGTGGGGATGTGTGTGTATGGTTTGGGGATGTGTGAGTGGATGTTCGATGTGTGGGTTGGTGGGGGATTGTGTGTGGCTGGTGAATGTGTGGTTAATGGAGATGTGGCTGGGGGATGGGAGGTTTGAGGTGTGGATGGGGAGAGGATGTGTGGGTTAGGATGTGTATGTGGGTGGGCGTGGGATGTGTGGGTTGGTGGGGGGATGTTTGTGGGTGGCGAGTGTGTTTTGGTTGGGGCACAGGTGAGGGGAGAGTGTGTGGGTGGGGGATGTGCGGAAGGGGGATGGGTCGGTTGGTGGGGTATGTATATGTCCCTTGGTGTGCGTGTGTGTGGGTAGGTGTGGGTGTGTGTGTGGGTGGGGTGATGTATGGGTAGGTGGGAGATGGGCCTCATAACATAGTAATTTGCCTTGTTTATGTTTACAACATTCATTTCACAATGTTTATTTTTCTTCCTATGTAAATGTATAATGCTCTTGATGAATGAAAGACGAGTGATTGGAAGGGCCGAATGTAAGACGGGCCTGCGCGCCCAATTTGTGACCCTAATAAAGTTGATTTGATTTGATTTGATTTGACATGTCTCACTTTATCGAAAGTCTTTGTGTAGTCAATAAAGCAAAGGAGTAGACCTTTGTTTACTTCTATAGAACGTTCGATTACGGTTCTCAGTATGTGCACAGCATTTACTGTACCCTTGCCTTCTACAAACCCACATTGTTCTTCTCCTATTTCAGGTTGTATTTTTCTCCTAACTCTTTCCGTGATAATTCTTAGCAAAATATTCGTGATGTGACTCATTATACTAATTGTTCAATGTTGATCACATCCCAAGGCTCCTGATTTCTTTGGGATTGCAATAAATACAGAATTACATAATACATGAGATATATTTCCATTATCATATATTGCATTAAGCAGACTGGTAACTTTATCTATTCCATATTCTTCTAAAGCATTAATCATTTCTGTTGTGGACGCTGTCTGAACTGGGGTCTTGCCAGATTTCATATGGTTAAGAGCATTCTGAACCTCCATCTTCAAAATTGCTGGTCCTTCATTATTATTTTGAACATCATACTGTTCGAGAAATGGTGGGGGAATGTGTCAGTGCATGCATTCGTACGTGTATGTGTGAGAGTGAGTGAGGGAGTGTGTGCGTGCGTGCATGCGTTCATGTGTACGTGTATGTGTGAGAGAGTGTGATTGAGAGAGGGTGTGTTGTGGGG
>JACEFZ010025844.1:0-5000 GCA_014155875.1 Cepaea nemoralis
ATTTTCATAAAACGTGATTATTTTTATACATCTTACCATTTAACGCTGACATCTGAATATGTGTATATTGTTGAATGGGATTGAATGGGAAATTTTGTACACTTCAAAGCATCGCTGTGAAGTTGTTCACATATTTTTGTCAAGAAGCTGATCTCAGGAAACTGTTTCATACTTTTACAAATCCCGAGAAAATAACAGTGCATGCATTGGGTTTGAGTAAACGGTCATTTCGTCGATGGGTGCAAGAATCTTGATTGAAACCATCACGCAATAAGCAAACTTTAGGTAGAAAGGCAATTGAAGACAAGCTTTGACAAGGATGTCATAAGACGAGCTATTATAGAATTGCTGGGTACCACAGAAACAGTGACTGTAAGAAAACTTAGGGTGTGGTTGAGAAAGAACAATGACATAAGGCTATCCAAAACAACATTGTGGAAAATTATAAGGGCATTAGGCTTTCCGGCATGGCACATGATTGATTGATTGATTAGGCTTCACTTTTAGAACGTACAAGGGTGGTAGAAATATCATTTGCGAGCAACAGCATTTAGGAGCCTTGAGAAGCAAATACCTACGTGACATAAGGGAAATGGGCAAAGAAAATTATGACATAGTGTATTTGGATGAAACCTGGATCAATACGCACCACACAAGTGAAAACGAATGGCAGTCAGTGGATAGAAAGATAAAGCGAGTTTTGCCCAGTAGTAAAGGACAACGTTTGGTCATAGCCTATGCTGGTAGTACGCATAATGGTTTACTACAGAATTCTGGACTCGTCTCATCTCATCTCATCATGTTCCTCTTGTACCTTGCGGTGTCGAGGTGAAGTATAAACTTCGTGAGAGTGCCCGGTTATGGGCTTCGTATATCGACATTCCCATGGATTCTGTTATTCCCTCCGTCCAACGTTTACGTGGTCGGCCTCTTCCTCTGTTTCCATCTGGTCTGTACATCATTGCTTGTTGTGGCATGCTGTTGACTGGTAACCTACTTGCATGGCCAAACCATTTGACTTGCTGCTTTCTAATAAAATCTAGAGCAGCTTTAACCCCCACTTTAGTCCTGATTTCTTCATTTCTGATCTTATCTCTTCTTGATACGTTGAGTATTCTTCTCAGGAACCTCATTTCTGTTGTTGTGATTTTTCTTTTCTCTTTTTCTGTCATTGTCCAGGTTTGGCATTGGTAGCACAGAGTTGGTAGGAAGATTGTGTTGTAAAGTGCTTTCTTAGTAGTTAGTGATACATGTTTGTTCTTTAGTATTGGTGCCATTTGTCCAATGAGTTGATTTGCCTTATTGCACCTATTTTCGATCTCGTCTTCTGATCTGCCATTTGATGATATTATACTTCCTAGGTCAGTCCGTTTATACTTCTTAGTTTTTCTACGAGCAGTATGAAGATCCCCTGCCGGCTTGCTAGGCCAGTCGCAGGTTTAGGACACTAATCTGACCACAGGGAGTCCATCCCCTATGGCGAGCCATAGCCCCGTTAGCCCATGACCTCGCGGTCATGGTTGCCCGGTCTGCACCACGTGGAGGTGGGGGTTGACTTGTGTAGTCTGCGGGTCATCGGCAGGCTACTAATTTTCGCTCTTCACCCCTCCTGGGAGAGGCTAGCCGATCCTAACCCTGCTGGACTCGTATTCGTATCAAAACATACATACAATAGGGGATTATCATAATGAGATGAATGGTAATGTATTTAGAGATCGGCTCGAGAATACAGTGCTTTCATCCCTAGATAGAACGTCTTGTCTAAATTTGGACGGTGCATCATATCACAATGTTGTTGCCCAAGAAGACAAAATACCCTCGGCATCGAGCACAAAGGAAGTAATAAATATTTGGCTCCGAAGGGAAAACATACCATTTCCAGAAACGTATTTCAAGTTAGAATTGTTGTTCCTTGTAAATCATTTCATCATTGGCACCTTTCCGTCTTGACAGACGATAGTTTGGTACATTGTGCTTCAAAAAGGCTTAATAACTACGATCCATGGCGGTGGCGAGTGTGGCTGGTAAGGCCAATTCTTGCTGCAAATGTTTGCCCACAGTAGGTGCATGTGAAAATGGTCACTTCCAACATTTTGCACCATCTTACGTCTCTCATGCTCTGTGTGTGCTTTATCTGCAATCATTTTCTCCTTTGTCTTTATTCCATTTCTGATAGTTGCCCTCCACGCATCACGTTCAGCGGTGACGTGCTCCCAATGTGCATTATCAAAGCCTGTATCAATCATGTCCCGCTTACACACATCTTTGTATTGTTCCTTGTAAAACAGACGCAAAAACAATCAAGAAATATCAAATTGACAAGTTGATAGAAGAGAATGGTCATAGGTGCTTGAGACTTCCTCGTACCATTCTAATTTTAACCCTATAGAACTTGTGTGGGCTAAAATTAAAGGACAGGTGACAGCTGACAATACTATATTCAAATTGTCTAACGTCAAGATACTAACCCAGCCCGTGCAATTAAATACTGATAAAAGTTACTGGAAAAAATGTGAGGACCATGTGTTGAAAGAAGAAGATGAATATTGGGGAGAGGATGGATTGAATTTTATGCAACAGAGAGCAGTCATCAACCTAGTGGAATCGATACAGATCTGGGCTGATTGCAGACATTAATACACATTGCACCCGCTCCCATACGAATCAGAATACGCCTTGTGTCGTCACCCAAATTGACGTGCGTTACTGTAAAACAAGATTGTTAGCGTTAATACACAACATTTTCTCCGAAACATCAAAGATATGTCGCCGCTTCCCATGATTTACGTTGTCTTTGACCCTATCAAAGACATATTCCTTGAGTGGTTGTAAATATAAGACTGCTGGATAATTTTCATAACGATGCAACAGACAGTTTTCCAAAAAAAAAAAAAAAAAAATGAATGTGAATGTGAATAAGGGTACGGAAATGTGAACAGACTATAGGCCTTGTTTAGTAGACCAATGGATACGTGACAGGTGATGTGGTATATATCTCGCCGGTGTGTCAGGAGAAAATGCATTAAAAGCTTTAAAAAGAAAATAATAATCATGTTACACCTGTAGACGATAGTAAAAACAACGTAAACAAGTACATTAATAAATTGTTACGTAAGGTTAATAAACTGGATATAAAAACTAATAATCAATAGCAACACAGCGTGTTGTGATGGAATCACAAAATAATCCATTACGAGAGAGGCGTTCTGACGAGAAGTTGGATTGGAAAAAAAAGGTAATCCAGAACAATAGCACGCCTTTCAAAACAAGTAGCAGCAGGAGCAGCAGTAGTGGCGGCAGCAGCAGCAAAAACAACAGCGATAACAACAAATGTAGCAAATCCTTTGCCGAAAGATTTCTTCTCCCGTTTCGCCTATAAGACCCATGATATGTCGCCATTTTCTTTGTCTCATGGCTTTTTATGCCCAGTTTTCTGATGTCGTGTATGCAACTTCGTGTTGGTTGAACCCTTTCGCCACTTTTTTCAGGAGCCGTACCTTACATTAGTTGTTGTTGTTGTTGTTGTTGTTGTTGATTCTAAGCCACTGTGACATTTGGAAGTCACGGTATAACAGTGGCTAGCAAGCTTGCCTGCCGCACGGTGATCTACGGTTCGAATTCGTATCAATGCAGATTTTAAAACTGACGTGGGTTACCAGGTCAACCCAGACTAAGTTGATACCAGGAAATCCAAAAGGCCACCGGCCTGATTTTAACCACCCTCTAGAGCTGAGTTTAATCTGTGAGAATATGGGCCCAGCACCACATTCTCATTATGACTCCAGGGGTGTAAACGGGTCCTCTACTTACTGACGTATTTGGAGGGATGTCTGGCCAAAGTAATTCGCTTTCCAGCACATGATGTTCTGTATGAGCCAGTTTTATTCCATTTCAGATCTTGTGGAATGTCAGTATTTTTCCTTTTTTTTAATTCTCGATATTCTAATAATCTTTCTATAACATTTAAATGTAAAAAAAATAAAAAAAATCAAAGTGTTCTTCTATAGTGATTGTGAAATAATCCACGTTTCACATCTGTGTTGCCATAGGGAAGATACATGGTCTTAAAATGTTAACTTTTATTATGTTTTTGTTGGTGTTGTACCATATATTCTTTCTATTGTTAAAATTCTGCATTGCTCTGGTCAATCTCTTAATCACTTCTTTAGAACAGTTCCCATTGTCGATGGTTGTGAAGCCAAGGTATGAATGGATTGTGAGTTGTTCAGCTGAATATTATTGTTATTTTTGTCATGTCTGAGTCAGATTCCATCTTTCGTGGAATACCGTGGTTGAAATATAAAAATAATGACAACTTGGATGTTCTACACAAATTGTCTGTATGGATTTTGAACAGGTATTGGGAGAGAGTGCACTTATGCTTTAGCAACTCACACCAGTTTGACGTTTCAGACACTTTTCTCTCCTTTAATTATGTTGTAAAGCTGTATCAATTTCAAAGACCAGTTTGAAGCGCCTGCAGAGGATATTAGCCATTGATTGACAGGTTGGCTTAAGGATTTAAAGAACTCCTCGTAGCGCAGACAAGTTTAATTAGCAAGTAAAGGTGAAGGATCTATTTTCACGTCATGTTGAAATGGTTCAAGATCCGACATCGCAGCACATTGGACATTCCCATACGTCATCCTCTCTCATCTTCAAGGCAAGGGAACAATCCCAATATTAACGCTACCAGCTGCAGTCTGATTATGTAATCCACCTGACATTTCCTGGGAATATTCATTGTCTGCCAGATCCTCTAGTCACTCCCTACTGCACAATTCTCTCTAGGCCTTGGTTATTTATCTGCTCTTTCACAGTGCCATGACCCTGATGACGTCATGGCATAGATAAGCCGCAACCCAGGTCAGAGAGTAGGGGTTATGGCAGTGTTCATCATGTGAACACCGGAGCGTGAAAAGTGGCTACAATTCACACAACGTGAAAACGTTGGGGACTCACTTCCCAAATCAACAGGAAGTGGGGTCCAGACAAGGGCA
>JACEFZ010025844.1:10000-26567 GCA_014155875.1 Cepaea nemoralis
GACTTAATTTTGCACGTGACTATAATGGCAGATGTAGATATGATTGATAGGACTGCAGTAGTGCCATTTAAGGTATAACCTATTATAATATATTCGTTATAATTACTTTAGGCAGTAGCCTTGTTAAACTATAGTGTGATGATTAGCACTGTTAGTGGAAACTAGCTAGAGTAGTGAAGTGATACTTGGCTCTGTTAGCTAAAATAGATTAGTGAAGTGTTGATAAGCTTTACTAGTTGAGAATTGAGTAATGAGGGATAATTGGGATCTTCCCGTAGGTGTACCTGGTGGGCGGGGTTCCGCATTCTGGTTGCTAATTTTTTCTTTGTCATAGCCTGATTCGGCTCTAGGTGGGTAGCTAATCTGCTCTGTGACTAAGTCTAGTTAGCTAAAGATCATTAAGCAAGGTGATAGGCTTACACTCAGCCGAAAGGATAAGTAACTAGTACTATCACCAGATGTGTTGTTTCTATCCTAGGTTCCCTACCAGATCCAAGGAAACTCAACAAAGTTTTGGGAAAAAATCCAATCCCATTCGGAAGAGCACAAGTTCAACAATCAATAAAGTTGCATACAGAACGTAACTAAAGCTAGAAGGAAGTTGATTCACCAAAGAGAGTGAAGCGTACTGATGCACCACACAGCATCAGACAGTAGTAACTAAATGAGAACAGTATAATAGTTACCTAGTGTTATATAATCTCGTGTAATAGAACACAAGACATTATACGTGAGGCTAGATAGACACGAGTGAGGATCAATCACATTAACAATTAACATTAATTACGGTGTACACACTACAAAGGACTTGTGCAGTGTTTTTTAAGGAACGATAGGAACGGACATTGTGTAGGGTGCAACCGGTCCATTATTAACTGTTAATACCACCGGTGTCTATTTCGGATGTTCATGAAATTGGATTACCAGAGGTCTACAGAGGCAAAGCAGTATCCGGCAAGATGGTTTCGGCAACGGGTGAGAAGTACATGTTCTGACGTACCGTGCTGTGGTCTATCTTTGCTGGGATCAGCTGACTGGGTTGCTGTCTGAGAGTCAGAGTCTACACACTTTATAGAACACGTCACACATTTTCTTCACATACACGTCTCATATACGTTACACTTTTATTTTAATAAATTACTCTTTATTAATTTCTAGAAGCAAGAGTTGTTGAGTATGTTGCGTTGGGGAAGTATGAGAAGGGGGCATAGTACGACAGTGTGAGAGTGATAGGAATAGGTGTCCATAGGCTGATGGAGTGTGTTGGACGGAAGCTGGTGGATTCTCCAGAATATTGAGAGGGAAAAAATATTATAATGTGGGTGTCGGATCTCTTCACTCCAGGGACGACACTGTAAAGGAGGACACGACATTATTGGGGGATCGTAAACGGGATCTTTGGACAGCGGGATCTCTCGTAAACGTGATCTTTTGACAGCGGGATCTCTCGTAAACGGGATATTGGGACAGCGGGATCTCTCGTAAACGGAATCTTTGGACAGCGGGATCTCCCGTAAACGGAATCCTTGGACAGCGAGATCTCCTGCAAGCAGGAACCTTTGACAGTGGGATCTTCTGACAACGGGGTCTTTTGACACGGGATCCTTAGTTATAAGAGGGAGATATCATTTTGGAGAATCCAGCTAGAGTGAATGTGGATAGGGGTTAGGACTAATATCTTACCTGTTCACACTTCACACGTCTGCATAGGTCTGTGGTCCTGATTCTACTCTTGTCACTGCGTGAATGTGCTGTGTGTGGTATATCTAGATTTATAGTACTTGTTCATATATCTGTATAGTAATTTGCAGTTATATTGTACTAGACCTGCTAGCTTACCTCTTTGTATAATGGCCACCCCTAAACTTAGCACAGCAGAATTAAAGGCAAGGGGGGAAGAAATGGGATTGGCGGGGTCTGCTCTAACGGATTACATACAGGAAGTGGAGAGAGAGTATCGTCAAGCAGAACGGGAAGATCGAAAGGCCGAGTTGGAATTGAGAAGGATGGAATTGGAAGCTGAGCAAGCAGCTAGGAAATTGGAAGCCGAGCAAGCAGCTAGGAAATTTGAAGCTGAGCAAGCAGCTAGGAAATTAGAAGCTGAACAGGAAGCACAGAAAAGGGAGCACGAGTACCGGATGAGGGAACTCGAGTTGAAGAGTCAATCTAATGGAGAAAACTGAGGGAGCAGTTGGAGGTTCCTCCATCCCAGGATCAACACCAGTAGGTGGACATGGGTACCATGCTATGAAGTTTCCTTTAGCGGTCTACGAGGAGGACAAAGAGAAGATTGACCAGTACCTTCAACGCTTCGAGGCTATGTCTGTTGCTATGGGTTTGGAGCGTAACAAATGGAATCTTAAGCTATCCCAGGGAATACGCGGGACCGGATACGAGGTTTATACTCACCTGCCACCAGGACATGAGAACAATTATGACGAGTTAAAGACGGCTCTGCTGAAACGATTCGAGGTTACGTCACATACCTACCGGAAAAAATTTCGAGCAGCGAAACGAGAACCCGGAGAGTTGTTTGCCGCCTACAGTTTGCGTCTTAAATCTTATCTCCATAAGTGGATGGATTTGGCTGGGTTCGCACATGACTATGAGAGTCTGGAAGAGCTCATGGTGGTCGACCAGCTGAAGAAGCAAATGTCTAAACCTCTCAGGACGTTCCTGGGAGAACAAGGAGCGGAACGTATTGACCTCGTGAATAAATTAGCAGAACGGTTTCGTCGAGGTACATGGGGAGGCAGGGGAAAACCTTTCCACCAACACCAAAAGTCAAGAGAAACATGACAAGAAGAAAGCCAAAAACTCAGGAACCAAAAAGTGGGCACCTTATGGGCAAAAATCAGAGGATAGTTCAGAGAAGAAGAAGGAGGGAAGCAAGAGCACTTCAAGCTCTACACCTAAACGACCGTGGTCGGAGAAGTGGTGTTCAATTTGTAAGTCACCCTCTCACAATACGAGGGACTGCAAATCGAAGGCTAAGAACCCTCACTTTGCAGCATGTCAAGTGACTTCCAAGGAGGTTGTCACGGAAAATGCCAAGGTCAACAAGGAAGCTCGCCACCAGGAGAGCTCATTCAAGTCCGACAATAGAAAATCTAGGTCAGGGAAATGGTGCAACCAATGTCAGTCAAACACGCACAATGCTATTGACTGCAGGGGAAAGTCAGGAGACACTCAATTCGTCGTGTGCTCAGGGAAACCTAAGGTGGAGCCCACCGAACAGGTCGAGGCCGAGGAAGAGACTCCAGACCAGGAAAAACCACCTGTAGTGGAATTGGTAGAGGTTAACGGTCGTCAAGTGGAGTGTTTATACGACACAGGACTGGACGGGGAGGCCGTGATTTCTGCGGATCTGGTACATCCAGAACAATTCACAGGTGAGACATTGGATATACAGCCTGCACAGAAGAGTGCTGTAACCATGAAGTTGCCCATTGCTAATGTGGAGATTCGGTCAAGGTACGTCACCGGCACCATCAAGGCCGCTGTATTGACCGATCCCATTTTTCCAGTCATCCTAGGTTGCCGGTATGTCTTTCTGGGAATGCCCAGGGAGCCAATTCATATGGGAGCAATGCAGACTCGCTCTCAGACGAAAACGGAAGAGGCAGACGCAATTGTGACTAACCCAATGCCGGGGGAGCTACGAACTGCCCAGAGTGAGGATGATACTTTACGTCCTTGCTACAAAAAGCTGCAGAAAAGTGCTGATCCACCAGGACGGGGGCAGTACTACATGAAGAATAGGATACTCTACAGGAGAGCAGGAAGGGGAGACAACCTATACGGTCAGTTGGTCGTCCCGAAAGCTCATCGGTCCCAGATTCTTCATATGGGGCATACCATCTCTTTTAGTGGACACATGGGTATTGCCGCCACCATGCAGCGGATTTCCTGCCACTACTATTAGCCAGGGAATGACAGATGATGTGCATCGGTATGTGAAGTCATGCCCTGAGTGCCAGAGGGTGGCACCGAAACACTGGACAGCACCGGTGGTGTTGGGTGAGATGCCCATCATGAACTCTCCTTTCGAGAGGGTAACCATCGATATCGTGGGTCCACTTCCCAGGACTAGGAAGAGGAACATGTATATACTCACAATGGTGGATTGCTGTACAATGTGGGGTGAGGCTATACCGTTGACCACGATTGACTCGAAAAGAGTGGCGGACGCACTGATGGAGGCCTTTACCAGATTAGGCTTTCCGGATCAAATTCTGACGGACAATGGATCTCAGTTTTGTGGAAAACTCATGGAGGAGGTATTTAGGGTGTTTCACTCTAACCACATACATACCAGCCCTTACCACCCTCAAGCCAATGGACAAGTAGAGCGTTTCAACGGCACGTTGATGACAATGCTCAGGAAATTAGCGCAGGAAAAACCTGATAGGTGGGATGAATATATCCCAGCAGCACTCTTTGCCTATCGGGAAGTTCCTCATGGCTCAACAGGACTACCACCCGCTACGTTGCTGTTTGGTCGTCCAATCAAAGGACCGTTGGAAGCCATGTTGAGGAGTTGGACTGAAGAGGGGACGTCAGAAGAAGTGATCTCATCCTATCAATACGTGGAGGAACTGAAAGAAAAACTCCATAAGGGATGGACTCTGGCAAATCAAAACTTGAAAAAGGCCAGGAAAAGACATGCGGCTTACTACAACCGTAGGTCTAAAGAAAGATCTCTAGAGGTAGGAGATAAAGTCTTGTTGTTACTCCCAACGGGAAACAACAAACTGGAGATAGGTTGGCAAGGACCATTTCCCGTGGAAAGGGTGATATCCAGAACCAACTATCAGATCCGGATCCGGGGAAAGTCGAAGATTTTCCATATCAATCTCTTGCGGAAATACGAAGAGAGACCAGGAGACAAGGCAGCTCACCTCATGGCAATGGCAGTTGCAGTGGAGACAGAAGTGGGAACCAGCGAGGGCAGGGAATATCCCTTGGTACACCAGGAAACCTATAGGGATGTACAAGTGAATCCTGATCTGACCTCACAGGAGAGGGAAAAGATAACCCAGGTTCTCAAGTCTCATAAGGAGATACTGACTGATAAACCAGGACGAACGAGGTTGGTGGAGTTCGAGATGACTTTGACCACACAGGAGCCGGTTCGTCAGAAGGTTTACCCAGTGCCATTCTCTAAAGAAAAGGCCCTGGAGGAGGAAATACAGAAACTGCTGGAGGATGACGTGATTGCACCATCCACATCCCCATACAATGCAGGGGTAGTTTTGTTACGCAAACCAAGTGGAGAACACAGGTTGTGTATAGACTACCGACTGCTGAACAGTCACACACAATTTCAGGTGGAACCTTTGCGAATCCAACTCAGCTATTCGCTAGGCTCCATAAGGCTCGGTACTTTTCAAAGGTGGATCTGAGTCGGGGGTACTATCAGATACCAGTCAAACCGGAGATTCGACCACTGTTAGCTTTCAGTACACCCAGTGGACACTACGAATTCAAGGTCATGCCCTTTGGACTCAGCAATGCACCTAGTGTGTTTACACGCATGATGAGGACTTTACTAGATCCGTTACAGGATCCGTCCATCATCTCATTCATGGATGATATTCTGATTTCCAGTGACAGCTTGGATGACCACTTACAATCCTTGGAGAGAGTGTTTAATAGACTCAAGGAAGCAGGGCTTACTGCTCGTCCAACCAAGTGCATGATTGGTTACCAGACTCTGGAATTTCTAGGTCACACCATCACTCCAGGACACATTGTCCCAGAAGAGAAGAACCTGGAGAAAATCAGAAATGCACCTAGACCAAAAACGAAGAAGGATGTGCGATCTTTTCTCTCGTTGTGTGGGTTCTACCACAAATTTATCCCACATTTCACTGAACTGGGAGCTCCGTTGACGGAAACCTTGAAAAAGGGATTACCGGATCAAATCATTTGGACACCAGAATGTGAGAATGCCTATAGTCAGTTAAAGGAGGCCTTGGTCAGCAAACCTGTATTACAGCTCCCTGACCTTTCCAACCATTTGTGTTGAGAACGGATGCGAGTGCGATTGGAATTGGAGCCGCTTTGTTACAGGAAGGAAAAGACGATGCTTCGGTTTTGAAACCTGTAGCATACGCAAGTAAGAAACTTCTACAGGCGGAGAGGAATTATTCAACCGTCGAGAGAGAGAGTGCTTGTCCCTTGTATGGGCAGTGCAAAAATTTCAGCCATATTTGTATGGAGTTAAGTTTCGGGTCCAGTCGGATCATCAGCCCCTGATGTTCCTGGCTACTTCTCAGAAGCTCAACGCACGTTTGATGCGGTGGTCGTTGTTACTTCAACCGTATAATTTCACAGTAGAGTACATTCCTGGGAAGGAAAATGTTGGAGCGGACTTCTTGTCAAGACACCCAGCTCCTGAAGAAGAGGAATGAATCATCTGGATTTAACTCATGGTGGAGAAGAGTGAGATGGACTACTCTCTTAAGAGGGGGCCTATGTCACGAGCGCCATGAGTTAACCAGCTAATAATACCGACGTTTGCGTGGCGTATATTTTCTAGGCCACAACAGTCGTACTAACAGAGTAAACACAGCTGCACAGGTTACATCGTGTCAGCCCATAAACACATTTGGTGGTGAGTGAGAAGGAATGGATACATCGAGTTGGCAGTTCATTAACAGTTAGAATCACATATGATTGTCGGCTTAGGATATGGAATGGTTCCGTTTGTCATCTATACTGCCGGACATCAGAGGGAAATGGCTGCTGGGATTGTCACCACGGAACAGAAGATTGACAGTTTATCAACAGGTCGGAAGTGCCCGACTAGGGAGAAAACAGTGCATCTGTCAATTCTTGGTTTCCGGCACATCGAGAGGATTGACGGGGTTATTTGCAACTCTTTGTTGTAACTCGACAGAAACTCGCTGGCTTGTTTGAGAATCTAAACTATTACTGACAACTTTGACAGGACTAAAGCCAGGAAAATGGATTCTTGACAAGGATGATCTGCCACGGTGCCACCTGTGTGGGGGCATAAAGGATAACGTCACGTGGCCAACTTTGGTAGTTTGCCATATAAACCCGAGTTGGGATCAACTAGGGGGGACTTGAAAAATGCTCTAGTCAGAGTGCCAGGGCACTGCAGTGCTTAGTGGAAATAATATCTACCGTGTGTTAATTAGTGACTTAATTTTGCACGTGACTATAATGGCAGATGTAGATATGATTGATAGGACTGCAGTAGTGCCATTTAAGGTATAACCTATTATAATATATTCGTTATAATTACTTTAGGCAGTAGCCTTGTTAAACTATAGTGTGATGATTAGCACTGTTAGTGGAAACTAGCTAGAGTAGTGAAGTGATACTTGGCTCTGTTAGCTAAAATAGATTAGTGAAGTGTTGATAAGCTTTACTAGTTGAGAATTGAGTAATGAGGGATAATTGGGATCTTCCCGTAGGTGTCCCTGGTGGGCGGGGTTCCGCATTCTGGTTGCTAATTTTTTCTTTGTCATAGCCTGATTCGGCTCTAGGTGGGTAGCTAATCTGCTCTGTGACTAAGTCTAGTTAGCTAAAGATCATTAAGCAAGGTGATAGGCTTACACTCAGCCGAAAGGATCAGTAACTAGTACTATCACCAGATGTGTTGTTTCTATCCTAGGTTCCCTACCAGATCCAAGGAAACTCAACAAAGTTTTGGGAAAAAATCCAATCCCATTCGGAAGAGCACCAGTTCAACAATCAATAAAGTTGCATACAGAACGTAACTAAAGCTAGAAGGAAGTTGATTCACCAAAGAGAGTGATGCGTACTGATGCACCACACAGCATCAGACAGTAGTAACTAAATGAGAACAGTATAATAGTTACCTAGTGTTATATAATCTCGTGTAATAGAACACAAGACATTATACGTGAGGCTAGATAGACACGAGTGAGGATCAATCACATTAACAATTAACATTAATTACGGTGTACACACTACAAAGGACTTGTGCAGTGTTTTTTAAGGAACGATAGGAACGGACATTGTGTAGGGTGCAACCGGTCCATTATTAACTGTTAATACCACCGGTGTCTATTTCGGATGTTCATGAAATTGGATTACCAGAGGTCTACAGAGGCAAAGCAGTATCCGGCAAGATGGTTTCGGCAACGGGTGAGAAGTACATGTTCTGACGTACCGTGCTGTGGTCTATCTTTGCTGGGATCAGCTGACTGGGTTGCTGTCTGAGAGTCAGAGTCTACACACTTTATAGAACACGTCACACATTTTCTTCACATACACGTCTCATATACGTTACACTTTTATTTTAATAAATTACTCTTTATTAATTTCTAGAAGCAAGAGTTGTTGAGTATGTTGCGTTGGGGAAGTATGAGAAGGGGGCATAGTACGACAGTGTGAGAGTGATAGGAATAGGTGTCCATAGGCTGATGGAGTGTGTTGGACGGAAGCTGGTGGATTCTCCAGAATATTGAGAGGGAAAAAATATTATAATGTGGGTGTCGGATCTCTTCACTCCAGGGACGACACTGTAAAGGAGGACACGACAACCATCATCATCACTATCGTCATCATCGACATCAACATCACATCGTCATTATCATCATTAACGGTTACCTTTTCCCACCATTCCCTCACCCCTATATTGTAAAATTACTCTGGCGATCAACACACACACACACACACACATACATACACACACACACACACACACACACACACACACACACACACAAGCACGCACGCACGCACACACACACACACCCCCACACACACACACCCGCCCACCCACCCACACAGACAGACAGACAGACAGACACACAGACAGACAAAAAGACAGACACAGACACAGACACATACACACACATATATGTGTATAATTGTGATCTGTGATCGTATATTGGCGTATTATTTTATTATTCATATTATTGTAAGCCTAAATAGATCACTGAAGCCATAAACACCAGAGCTTCCCGAATGTCTTTGATGTGAATATGCGAACTGAACATAATTCGAAATAACTCAATACATATGATCTCTAAAACACGTGCTTTTCTCAGGAGACATCCACTGGGGTATAGCTATGGATCTAAATTCTGTGCGTTTACATCTGTATGTGTGCATATCTTTGGTAGCAGATCTAAGGCATGCTTTTGCTCCATGTGCTATATGCATGTGTGTATGCGCGTGCGTTTGTGTATGCTATTTTCAGCAAAGCGAACCTTGAAAAGCGTTCAGGGTGGAGGGGGGGGGGGGGAGTGCAATTCAAGTTTGGCATTTTACCATGAGAGGATGTAACATATTAATACACTTTACGGCGCCAGGAAAGACTGGCTACTCAACTAATTGCATCGTTAACAAAGTTTATAAACAGATTGAGCTCAAACACATTGACCCGAACGTCTCTCACACGTTGACTAGCGTGTCTCTCACACATTGACTCGATGTCTTTTACACACTGGCCCGTTCATCTCTCACACATTGACTCGATGTCTTTTACACACTGGCCCGTTCATCTCTCACACATTGACTCGATGTCTTTTACACACTGGCCCGTTCATCTCTCACACATTGACTCGCACTTCTCTCACGTATTGAATGGCATATCTCTGACACACTGACTCGGATGTATCTCCCACCTGACTCGCATGTCTCTGGCACATATACTCGCATTTCTCTCCCACACTGACACACACGTTACTCATACATGTCTCTCACACATTGACTAGCATGCCTCTCACACAACGAATGCAATATCTCTCACACATCAATTAGCATGTCTTTCAAATATTGAATCACATGTCTCACACATTTACACGGATGTCTCTGACACATTGAATCACATGGATCTCATACACTTCTTTCCTCTTATACGCTGATTCGCATGTCTCTCTCACATTGTCTTGCCTCTCTCACACATGGACTCGCATATTTTTCTGAAACATTAACTTGAATGTTTCTCACAAAGTGACTAGTATGTCTCTTACACAGTAGCCCGTTCGTCTCTCACACATTGAATCTAACATCTCCCATACACTGGCCTGTTGGTCTCTCACACATTGAGTCGCATATCTCACACACACCGAATCACAAGTCTCACACACACTGAATCTCATGCCTCTCACAGCATCTCACGCATTAAATACAATAGCTCATATTGATGGCAGCACTAATATTTGTCAGCGATTTTTGTTGTGTGCTGTTGTTAATGATTATTTGACAATCGACACAGAACGACCATTCTATTGTCGCTGCTCTTTTCTCCTACTTCTTTTATTTTCCGACTTGCCTCTTAGTTTCAGAATTCAAATATAACTCTGAAACGAGCTCTGGCATGTGTCTCATCGACCATGATGTTTAGTATCTCAAGCATGATCATACTTCTCCAACGAGCTCTGGCATGTGTCTCATCTACCTTGATGTTTGGTATCTCAAGCATGATCATACTTCTCCAACGAGCTCTGGCATGTGTCTCATCTACCTTGATGTTTGGTATCTCAAGCATGATCATACTTCTCCAACGAGCCCTGGCATGTGTCTCATCTACCATGATGTTTGGTATCTCAAGCATGATCATACTTCTCCAACGAGCTCTGGCATGTGTCTCATCTACCATGATGTTTAGCATCTCAGTCATGGTCATACTTCTCCAACGCGCCCTGGCATGTGTCTCATCTACCATGATGTTTGGTATCTCAAGCATGATCATACTTCTCCAACGAGCTCTGGCATGTGTCTCATCTACCATGATGTTTGGTATCTCAAGCATGATCATACTTCTCCAACGAGCTCTGGCATGTGTCTCATCTACCTTGATGTTTGGTATCTCAAGCATGATCATACTTCTCCAACGAGCTCTGGCATGTGTCTCATCTACCATGATGTTTGGTATCTCAAGCATGATCATACTTCTCCAACCAGCCCTGGCATGTGTCTCATCTACCATGATGTTTGGTATCTCAAGCATGATCATACTTCTCCAACGAGCCCTGGCATGTGTCTCATCTACCATGATGTTTGGTATCTCAAGCATGATCATACTTCTCCAACGAGCCCTGGCATGTGTCTCATCTACCATGATGTTTGGAATCTCAAGCATGATCATACTTCTCCAACGAGCCCTGGCATGTGCCTCATCTACCATGATGTTTGGTATCTCAAGCATGATCATACTTCTCCAACGAGCTCTGGCATGTGCCTCATCTACCATGATGTTTGGTATCTCAAGCATGATCATACTTCTCCAACGAGCTCTGGCATGTGTCTCATCTACCATGATGTTTGGTATCTCAAGCATGATCATACTTCTCCAACGAGCTCTGGCATGTGTCTCATCTACCATGATGTTTGGTATCTCAAGCATGATCATACTTCTCCAACGAGCCCTGGCATGTGTCTCATCTACCATGATGTTTGGTATCTCAAGCATGATCATACTTCTCCAACGAGCCCTGGCATGTGTCTCATCTACCATGATGTTTGGTATCTCACGCATGATCATACTTCTCCAACGAGCTCTGGCATGTGTCTCATCTACCTTGATGTTTAGCATCTCAGGCATGGTCATACTTCTCCAACCAGCTCTGGCATGTGTCTCATCTACCATGATGTTTGGTATCTCAAACATGATCATACTTCTCCAACGAGCCCTGGCATGTATCTCATCTACCATGATGTTTGGTATCTCAAGCATGATCATACTTCTCCAACGAGCCCTGGCATGTGTCTCATCTACCATGATGTTTGGTATCTCAAGCATGATCATACTTCTCCAACGAGCCCTGGCATGGGCCTCATCTACCTTGATGTTTGGTATCTCAAGCATGATCATACTTCTCCAACGAGCTCTGGCATGTGCCTCATCTACCATGATGTTTGGTATCTCAAGCATGATCATACTTCTCCAACGAGCTCTGGCATGTGTCTCATCTACCTTGATGTTTGGTATCTCAAGCATGATCATACTTCTCCAACGAGCTCTGGCATGTGTCTCATCTACCATGATGTTTGGTATCTCAAGCATGATCATACTTCTCCAACGAGCTCTGGCATGTGTCTCATCTACCTTGATGTTTGGTATCTCAAGCATGATTATACTTCTCCAACGAGCTATGGCATGTGTCTCATCTACCATGATGTTTGGTATCTCAAGCATGATCATACTTCTCCAACGAGCTCTGGCATGTTTCTCATCTACCTTGATGTTTGGTATCTCAAGCATGATCATACTTCTCCAACGAGCCCTGGCATGTGTCTCATCTACCATGATGTTTGGTATCTCAAGCATGATCATACTTCTCCAACGAGCTCTGGCATGTGTCTCATCTACCTTGATGTTTGGTATCTCAAGCATGATCATACTTCTCCAACGAGCTCTGGCATGTGTCTCATCTACCATGATGTTTGGTATCTCAAGCATGATCATACTTCTCCAACGAGCTCTGGCATGTGTCTCATCTACCATGATGTTTAGCATCTCAGTCATGGTCATACTTCTCCAACGAGCCCTGGCATGTGTCTCATCTACCATGATGTTTGGTATCTCACGCATGATCATACGTCTCCAACGAGCTCTGGCATGTGTCTCATCTACCATGATGTTTGGTATCTCACGCATGATCATACTTCTCCAACGAGCCCTGGCATGTGTCTCATCTACCATGATGTTTGGTATCTCAAGCATGATCATACTTCTCCAACGAGCTCTGGCATGTGTCTTATCTACCATGCTGTTTAGTATCTCACGCATGATCATACTTCTCCAACGAGCTCTGGCATGTGTCTCATCTACCTTGATGTTTAGCATCTCAGTCATGGTCATACTTCTCCAACGAGCCCTGGCATGTTTTCAGGGTTCAATCCCCAACAGAGGTAGTATACTGTTCTCGTCCAGTACAGCACCGGTGTCGACCCAGCCTCATAAAAATGAGTTCCATAAAATTTTCATAATTTTCAAAAACATTGGGATGGAAAGGCTGGTAGGAAGGTCAGCCCACCCTATATGGTGTGGCCTAGAATATGTGAAGGTCTAACACGTCACAATCCAACTACAATATCTACTGAGGGACTATTTTAATTTACTATTTGCCTTGTATAACATCAAGTCACATCTCAGACATATCTGAGACATATCTGAAACGAATTTAAGCAAGTGTCTCTTGCGGCATGAAAAGTGCGTTGATTTTGTTGTGTGTGTTTTACAGGGAACCTGCGATATTCACTCCTTCAGGGTAAAAACCCGCCTCCAGGTGGGCATTTTCTAGAGACATACATACATTTTCAATTGAACATGTTTAAACATGTTTGTTATGCGAAGTTGTCCCTCTGTCTTAAATGTAGCCAAGTCAGCGGTGCCCCCTCCTACGATTTCCAACTGCTAGCACAATAAATATACGTGACCTCATATATTGCTCCTTATTCCGAGAATCTAGAAGACATTAAATACTTTCCCAGAAAGCCCCGTGTGTTTCAGAATACACTAGAAACATATGCGCTTATAAAATAGTCTCGTGTGTTTCATTATAAAATAGAAACATATGCCCTCAAAACATCGCCTCGTGGGATTTAGAACACAAAAGGAACGTATGCGCTTAGAATAAAGAAACAAAGCTACACGATGTACATTCCAATGTTTACTTATGTATGAGATAAACACACGAATGTAGAGGTCAACAAATACGATATGCCGCCAGTTAGCCACTGGCAGGTGTTAAGTTATCAGTGAAACAGGAATTGGCAGACAATGAATCGCCTTATTCAGAACAGATTTTCTTTTCAAGTGTACCGAAAAACCAGACTTAGTAGGTGGCGTAACCATAAAGGGCACATTAGTGCTTAACGATCCAAGTTGCAACCCGTGACGGAGTTACTGACAAGATCTATAGGCAAGCAATGGTCATAAGAGTGAAGCAAAAAGACTTGAAGACTGCAGGTAACTTACTCCTAGAGAATAAATTTAACGAAAAACAGAATCTAAAGAGGAGAAGTAGAGTATGTGGACAGTCATATAACTGAAGAGACAAACAGTGTTCTTTGGTCGTAGAATGTGCACATGAGGCATTGCGGAACATCATGAACGTCTGGAGTGATCAGTGTTAGAACAGAGAGATGCATGATGGTCCAAGACGATGGAATGCAGGTATATCATCAATAGAAATGATCCAAAGCACCAAGGCCCGAGATCCGTGGAGAGATATGAACGTCTAGACCAGTTTGCAGAGTACATGATAATATAGCAGAGAAACAACAAGAGCAAACTCTGATCACTATAGTATGTCCAGAAATGAATGCCGTCATACACGATCAATTATTTTGAAAACTGTCTGTTTCATCGTTATGAAATTTTTCCTGCCGTCTTATATTTACCCCCACCCAAGGAATATGTCTTGATAGGTCCAAAAGCAACTTAAATATCGAAAGCAGCGACATTTCTTTGATGTTTTGGGGAAAATGTAGTGAATTCACGCTAACAAACTAGTCTTACAGTAAACCACGTTATTTCTGGTAAGGACACAAGTACAAGGCGTAGCCAGATTCGTATGGGAGTGGGTGCAATAAAAAAGTTGCTTAAAAGTCGACAGGGTCGACTGCATTGCACCGGGTTTGTATCCCATATGGCTCAGTCTCTTTCAACAGGGCGGAAAGCGTCGCACAAAGCACGAACTCCGTAGCTCCAGCGACGACCCTCGGGAGTCTCAGAAAAAATGCACTCGTGAAATGAAGGAATCGAACATACAACCTTAGGAGCCCGAGTCAGACGGCTTGACCACTTCACCACGGAGACTCCCGAGAGGGGTGTATTGTGTAATATTTGTAAAGACAGAGAATTTACAGAGGCATGGGGTAAATAATGTGTAAATTGACAAGAAAGTAGAAGGAATATATTTCTTATCTTATTTTTCATTTCCTTCTTGTTTCTTCAGCTGCTGGTTAATAATTGTACACAAGTATTCATGTTACTAGGATGCATTTAGCTTTTTATATTGAGTTCGTGAAAGCTTCCAAATAGCTGTGCGTTAATGTGCGTATGGAGTGACCAGAAATGATACCACAATTTAGTCATCATGTGTCCATTTTTAAGGATCTGTTCAGCTGTCTGTGTAGTTTGTTCACACGTACACATGGGTGACAGACCCGCTTTGAGTCTTCGTGAAAGATTGTCTACTCTGTTGTTTACTGTTCAGAGACGGAACATGATTACCTGTTTTGCACTATGAAAATAGTTGTCAGTGTCTCTGTAATGGGCTTTTCTTCTTAACGACCAAGATGTTGGTCCTCTTTTCATTGTAGTTTATAGATTGATTCGTATGCACGTGTGTTGTCCCCTAATTTTACAACGTGTTTACTCTCACGTTTCTTGTTATGCCACAATATGTCAGTTTCCACCGCAATATTACTCTTCTGTTGGTATTAAATGCGCTTAGTGTGTGTGTGTTTTTTTTTTCGTTTTTCGTTTTTTCAATACCAGTTGTTTGTCACCGCTGATAGTCTCCAACACTCTTCTTCCTCTTTCAACACATGGTCCTCACATTTTCCCAGTAACTTTTATCAATAGTTAATAGACCGGACTGGATTAGAATCTTGACGTCAAACAATTTGAATATAGTATTGTCACTTGCCACCTGTCCTTTAATTTTAGCCCTTACAAGTTCTATAGGGTTAAAATGAGAGTGGTACGTCGGAAGTCTCAAGCAACCATGACGATGCTCTTCTATCAACTTGTCGATTTGGTATTTCTTGCTTTTTTGGCGTCTGTTTTACAAGGCACAACAATTCTAGCTAGAAATACGTTTCTGGAAATGGCATGTTTTCCATTCGGAGCCATATCTTTATTGCTCCCTTGTGCTTGATGCTGTAGGTATTTTGTCTTCTTGGGCAACAACATTGATATCATGCATTGTCCATAATTGGACACGACTGTCTATCTAGGGATGAAAGCACAGTATTCTCGAGCCAATCTCTAAATACATTACCATTCATCTTATTATGATAATCCCTATTGCCTGTATGCTTTGATACGAACACGAGCCCAGCATTCTGTTGTAAGCCATTATGCGTATTACCAGCATGGGCCATGACCAAATGGTGTCCTATACTACTGGGCACATATCGCTTTATCTGTCCATCCACTGATTGCCATTCCTTATCACTTGTGTGGTGCGCATTGATCCACATTTCATCCAAATACACTATGCCATAATTTTCTTTGCGCATTTCCCTTATTTCACGTAGGTATCTGTTTCTCATGGCTCCTAAATGCTGTTGCTTGCAAAGAATATTTCTACCTCCCTTGTACTTTCTAAAAGTGAAGATAATGTCCTTATAATTTTCCACAAAGTTGTTTTGGGATAGCTCTATGTTATTGTTCTTTCTCAACCAAACCCTAAGTTTTCTTACAGTCACTGTTTCTTTGGCATCCAGCATTTTTATAATGCTGGATAATCATGGATATAAAATCCAAAAGTTTTATAATTTTAGGAGTCTCCGTGGCGAAGTGGTCAAGCCTTTTGACTCGGGCTCCAAAGGTTGTGGGTTCGATTCCGGGCCGCATCCTTCGGTTCACGAGTTAATTTTC
>JACEFZ010025845.1:5000-27924 GCA_014155875.1 Cepaea nemoralis
TTACTTACTTACTTACTTATGTGTTTACTTACTTGCTTGCTTGCTTACTTACTTTGTCTTGGACAGGGGATAATATAATCAATGCCCATGATTCCCTGCGCCGTGTTTCTACCTTACAGTAGTTGAGGGATTTGCGTGTTATAATGACCCTAAGACCTATTCCGGTGGTATTGCAACTACTAATAGGGTCTCCCATGCCGACTGGTCTAGAGACAAGAACCAGACGAAGGGACACAAGCCTGCAGCCTTGTAAGTAGACTGGGGACAGTTAAACACCAGAAAAAGCAAACCTGAAAAAAAAAAAAATGCTTGTCGAAGTTGGATATACAGAGCCACAAGTTTGACGAAATAATGCAGCACAGTTCACGTTATCATGTCTAGTGTCAATGTCTAGTATCCAAACCACAATAGTCCATGGCTCAGTTAGCAGGATTGACGGCAAACCATGTCAGAGACAGGAGCTAAAATAATATTCTCTAGAAGAAAATGTAGTAGAAGCATTTGGGTTCAAGATGGAAGGCTACAAAACCTATGGGGACAGTGTTAGCGGTTCTACAGGAACAGAGTGGATTTCAGCAACAACGGGAACAAAGTGGGTTGCGGAAATATCGGGAGTAGAGTGGGTTACAGAAACAACGGGAACAGAGTTGGTTACATAAACAGCGGGAACAGAGTTGGTTACAGAAACAGCGGGGACAGAGTTGGTTACAGCAACAACGGGAACAGAGTGGGTTACAGAAACTGAGAGAAAAGATTTGAGATGGAGAAACAATTGTCTAGGACAAAAAGAGTTAAAGTTAAAATTGTACATAAGTTATCATTAAAGATAATTATATAATGAGAGCAAACAGAATAATGTGTGGACGTAAGACTTAATTAAACTGATGTGAACTTAAAAAGTAGATAGCCAGCCTGCCAGGCTGACAAACAGACAGAACGAACGAATGGACGAATGAATCTTATTTTCAAAGGATCACAACTAGGGCAGACAAGTCCGTCTCATACAGACAGAGAGACAGATCGACGCACATGCATATAGCCACGTAGATAGACAGAACCAGACAGACACAGTTAGCCAGTGAGCTAGACTGACAAACAGACAGACAGACAGCACAAAAATACAGAAAGATAGGCAAACGCCCAACTGGGCAAAGAGGCAGCCAGACATATAGGTAACCATGCAGCCAACCAGCCAGCCAGCCAGCCAGCCAGCCAGACAGACAGACAGCCAGACAGACAGACAGACAGACAGACAGATAGATAGTCAACCAGAAAGACAACACACAGAGCGAATATAATGAGTGACAGGCATACAGCCGGACAGGCAGACGACCAGACAGCGACATACGCAGCAAATCTGACAGACAGCAGCCACCAGTACATAATATAACGAGCGACACACAGATAGCCAGACGTACAGAGCGGCAGCCAACCAGACAGACAACAGACAGAATATAATGAGTGTAACTGACATTTAAAAAACAATGACAAAATATGTATAAATGATAACGACGCCCACTGCAGCTTCGCCAGGAAAAATGGTATCTGATTGCCCACATAAAGGTTTTATAAAGTGCACAGCAAGAAGTCTACAGATCGTTAACGATAACAATGAAATCATCAGAAGTACACATGAAAGAACAAAGAGCACTTTGCTGTATGGTGAAGAAGAGCCATTGCTGGCAAAGTGTCTAAAGTGTATGCTTTTCTGCATTGACAGCAATTTTCAAATTTATTGCCTCTGATTTAGTAGCTAGTACTTTAATATTTTCTTCACCATCCCCTTCCTCCTCCAGCTTTCTCCTACGCCTCCTATTCTTTCTCCAGTATGCCATCACTACCACACTAACCAGTATACCACCACTATCACACTAACCAGTATACCACCACTACCATACTAGGATACCACCACTACCACACTAACCAGTATACCACCACTACCATACTAACCAGTATACCACCACTACCACACTAACCAGTACACCACCGCTACCATACTAGTATACCATCACTACAACACTAACCAGTATACCACCACTACAATACTAGGATACCACCACTACCATACTAACCAGTATACCACCACTACCATACTAACCAGTATACCACCACTACCACACTAACCAGTACACCACCGCTACCATACTAACCAGTATACCATCACTACAACACTAACCAGTATACCACCACTACCATACTAACCAGTATACCACCACTACCATACTAACCAGTATACCACCACTACCATACTAACCAGTATACCACCACTACCATACTAACCAGTATACCACCACTACATACTAACCAGTATACCACCACTACCATACTAACCAGTATACCACCACTACCATACTAACCAGTATACCACCACTACCATACTAGGCTACCACCACTTACCACACTAACCAGTATATCACCACTACCATACTAACCAGTATACCTCCACTACAACACTAACCAATATACCACCACTACCATACTAGTATACCACCACTACAACACTAACCAGTATACCACAGCTACCACACTAACCAGTATACCTCCACTACCATACTAACCAGTATACCTCCATTACAACACTGACCAGTATACCACCACTACCATACTAGGATACCACCACTACCACACTAACCAGTATACCACAGCTACCACACTAACCAGTATACCAACACTACCATACCAGTAAACCACCACTACCATACTAGGATAGCACCACTAACACACTAACCAGTATACCACCACTACCACACTAACCAGTATACCACAGCTACCACACTAACCAGTATACCACCACTACCATACCAGTATACCACCACTACCATACTAGGATACCACCACTAACACACTAACCAGTATACCACCACTACCACACTAACCAGTATACCACCACTACCATACTAGTATACCACCACTACCATACTAGGATACCACCACTACCATAATAGTATACCACCACTACCATACTAGTATACCACCACTATCATATTAGTATACCACCACTACCATACTAGTATACCACCACTACCATACTAGTATACCACCACTACCATACTAGTATACCACCACTACCACACTAACCAGTATACCACCACTACCATACTAGTATACCACCACTACCACACTAAACAGTATACCACCACTACCATACTAGTATACCACCACTACCATACTAGTATACCACCACTACGCACACTAACCAGTATAAAAACACTACCATACTAGTATACCACCACTTACCATACTAACCAGTATACAACATCTACCACACTAACCAGTATACCACCACTACCATACTAGTATACCACCACTACCATACTAGTATACACCACTACACTACTAGTATACCACCACTACCATACTAGTATACCACCACTACCATACTAGTATACCACACTACCACACTAACCAGTATACCACACTACCAACTAACCAGTATACCACCACTACCATACTAGTATACAACCACTACCACACTAACCAGTATAATACCACTACCATACTAGTATACCACCACTACAACACTAACCAGTATACCACCACTACCATACTAGTATACCACAACTACCATACTAGTATACCACCACTACCATACTAGTATACCACCACTACCATACTAGTATACCACCACTACCACACTAACCAGTATACCACCACTACCACACTAACCAGTATACCACCACTACCATACTAGTATACCACCACTACCACACTAACCAGTATAATACCACTACCATACTACTAGGATACCACCACTACCACACTAACCAGTATACCACCACTACACAACTAACCAGTATACACCACTACCATACTAGTTACACCACTACCACACTAACAGTATACCACCACTACCATACTAGTATACCACCACTACCATACTAACCAGTATACAACATCTACCACACTAACCAGTATACCACCACTACCACACTAACCAGTATACCACCACTACCACACTAACCAGTATACCACCACTACCACACTAACCAATATACTACCACTACCATACTAGTATACCACCACTACCATACTAGTATACCACCACTACCATACTAGTATACCACCACTACCACACTAACCAGTATACCACCACTACCATACTAGTATACCACCACTACCACACTAAACAGTATACCACCACTACCATACTAGTATACCACCACTACCATACTAGTATACCACCACTACCACACTAACCAGTATACCACCACTACCATACTAACCAGTATACAACATCTACCACACTAACCAGTATACCACCACTACCACACTAACCAGTATACAACCACTACCACACTAACCAGTATACCACCACTCCCATACTAGTATACCTCCACTACCACACTAACCAGTATACCACCACTACCACACTAACCAGTATACCACCACTACCACACTAACCAGTATACCACCACTACCACACTAACCAGTATACCACCACTACCACACTAACCAGTATACCACCACTACCATACTAGTATACCACCACTACCATACTAACCAGTATACAACATCTACCACACTAACCAGTATACCACCACTACCACACTAACCAGTATACCACCACTACCACACTAACCAGTATACCACCACTCCCATACTAGTATACCTCCACTACCACACTAACCAGTATACCACCACTACCATACTAGTATACCAATACTACCACACTAACCAGTATACTACCACTCCCATATTAGTATACCACCACTACCATACTAGTATACCACCACTACCACACTAACCAGTATACTACCACTCCCATATTAGTATACCACCACTACCATACTAGTATACCACCACTACCATACTAACCAGTATAAAACATCTACCATACTAACCAGTATACCACCACTACCACACTAACCAGTATATCACCACTACCACACTAACCAGTATACCACCACTACCACACTAACCAGTATACCACCACTCCCATTCTAGTATACCTACACTACCACACTGACCAGTATACCACCACTACCATACTAGTATACCAATACAACCACACTAACCAGTATACCACCACTACCATACTAGTATACCACCACTACCACACTAACCAGTATACCACCACTACCACACTAACCAGTATACCACCACTACCACACTAACCAGTATACCACCATTACCACACTAACCAGTATACCACCACTATCATACCAGTATACCACCACTACCATACTAGTATACCACCACTATCATACCAGTATACCACCACTCCCATACTAGTATACCTACACTACCATACTAACCAGTATACCACCACTACCATACTAGTATACCAATACTACCACACTAACCAGTATACCACCACTACCATACTAGTATACCACCACTACCACACTAACCAGTATACCACCACTACCACACTAACCAGTATACCACCACAACCACACTAACCAGTATACCACCACTACCACACTAACCAGTATACCACCACTATCATACCAGTATACCACCACTACCATACTAGTATACCACCACTATCATACCAGTATACCACCACTACCATACTAGTATACCACCACTACCATACTAGTATACCACCACTATCACAGTAACCAGTATACCACCACTACCATACTAGTATACCACCACTATCATACCAGTATACCAACACTACCATACTAGGATACCACCACTACCATACTAGTATACCACCACTACCACACTAACCAGTATACCACCACTATCATACCAGTATACCACCACTACCATACTAGTATACCACCACTATCACACTAAACAGTATACCACCACTACCACACTAACCAGTATACCACCACTACCACACTAACCAGTTTACCACTACTACCACACTAACCAGTATACCACCACTACCACACTAACCAGTATACCACCACTACCGTACTAGGATACCACCACTAGCATACTAGTATACCACCACTACCACACTAACCAGTATACCACCACTACCATACTAGTATACCACCACTATCATACCAGTATACCACCACTACCATACTAGTATACCACCACTACCATACTAGGATACCGACACTACCATACTAGTATACCACCACTACCACACTAACCTGTATACCACCACTAACATACCAGTATACCACCACTACCATACTAGTATACCACCACTATCATACTAGGATACCACCACTACCATACTAGTATACCACCACTACCATACTAGTATACCACCACTACCATACTAGTATACCACCACTACCATACTAGTATACCACCACTATCATACCAGTATACCACCACTACCATACTAGTATACCACCACTACCATACTAACCAGTATACCACCACTACCATACTAGTATACCACCACTACCATACTAGTATACCACCACTACCATACTAGTATACCACCACTACCATACTAGTATACCACCACTCCCATACTAGTATACCACCACTATCATACTAGTATACCACCACTATCATACCAGTATACCACCACTCCCATACTAGTATACCAGCACTACCATACTAACCAGTATACCACCACTACCATACTAGAATACCAATACTACCACACTAACCAGTATACCACCACTACCATACTAGTATACCACCACTACCACACTAACCAGTATACCACCACTACCATACTAGTATACCAATACTACCACACTAACCAGTATACCACCACTACCATACTAGAATGCCAATACTACGACACTAACCAGTATACCACCACTACCATACTAGTATACCACAACTACAACACTAACCAGTATACCACCACTACCATACTAGTATGCCACCACTACCATACTATTATACCACCACTACCACACTAGCCAGGATACCAGCACTACCACACTAACCAGTATACCACCACTACCATACTATTATACCACCACTATCATACCAGTATACCACCACTACCATACTAGTATACCACCACTATCATACCAGTATACCACCACTACCATACTAGTATACCACCACTACCATACTAGTATACCACCACTATCATACCAGTATACCACCACTACCATACTAGTATACCACCACTATCATACTAGTATACCACCACTACCATACTAGTATACCACCACTATCATACCAGTATACCACCACTACCATATCAGTATACCACCACTACCATACTAGTATACCACCACTATCATACCAGTATACCACCACTACCATACTAGTATACCACCACTATCATACCAGTATACCACCACTACCATACTAGTATACCACCACTACCATACTAGGATACCACCACTACCATACTAGGATACCACCACTACCATACTAGTATACCACCACTATCATACCAGTATACCACCACTACCATACTAGTATACCACCACTACCATACTAGGATACCACCACTACCATACTAGTTAGTTAGTTAGTTAGTTAGTCGACAGATCATCCTCGTTGCACATCGAACCATTCAGTCCATAAGTGCTCGGATCCCCTCCTCAGCAAATCCCGCAGCGTGTAGCGGCTAACGACGCTAGTTCTGTGTTGGTTTATCAATCTTCTTTGGCTTCCTGCGTAGTGTTCTTGTTTGGCCACCCCTCTTTTAATTTGCTGCTCCCGCAGTCTGGCCATTGTTGTAGATTCACAGTCATCACTTGGTTCTCGCAAAAGTCTCACTTCTCGTAGAGCATTCAGAATGTCAGCCTGGTCCATGGCGCGTCCGCCCTCCACAGTAGCCTCACCTGCGAGCTTGTCAGCCCGCTCATTTCCTTGTACTCCCGCATGACCTGGCACGAAGATGAAACTAATCTTTGCCAGCCGAGACCGCTTCAGAGGCAGCAACCATTCTCTTCGGATCGACCCCTCCTCTATCCTCTTGATCATGTTCATTGAGTCGCTAAGGAAACAAGCCCTAGTGAATGTCTGTGTCTCGAGCCATGTTATTGCTTTACTTACTGCCATGACTTCCATGGTCAGGCTACTTGTGGTTTCAGTGAAAGCACCAGAGTCCTCCTTCACAATTCTCCCTCCGGCCCGAGCTGTAAAGGCCCATGAGCTTCTCACATGTCGGACGACCGACCCATCTGTGTAGATGACCGCGTCACCGTCTAGCGAATTCTCGAAAATCAACGCTTGTACTTCAGCCTCAACAGCAGCCGGATTTTCTTGTCTGCATTTTCTATCTAGTTGGATGCAAACTGAAAAGGATGTGCAGAAGTCTGTTGGCACTTGCACCCACTCCTCGCCAGGTTCTAAGTCCTCAAGTGAACACACCTGTTGAAGAATGTCTTCGGCTTGACCCATCCACGACCGTCCTCTTTTTAACCTGCTGCCCTTCACCTTCCTAATTTCACTATGCAGTGGATGTTGTGTGTTTGCGTTAATTCTGAAGTAGGCGCGTGCCCTGCAAACTTGTATTCTCTCTTCAATGGTTGGAAAATCAAGAAGGTAGCGCATCGCCCTGCATGCTGTATCTCTTGTACATCCAAGAATAATGCGCATAGCTTCATTCTGTATCCTTTCCATCCTTTCTATCTGCTTATGGCTGAGAGTCAGGATTGCCATTGCATACTCCAAAACAGACATGACCAGCCCCTCGTACAGAAGACATAGATGGCGCTGCTCACAGTTTGCTGCCGCCATCACCCGCATCGCTGCCAAACCCCGCTTGGCCTTTGTTATCACCTGGTCTATGTGCACATTATAAGCAAGGCTTCGATCAAACCGTATCCCCAGGTAATTCATTGCCTGCGTTCTTTCCACCGTCTCTGAACACAGCATTACAGTTGGTGTTGGATTGTTGACAATATGATTATTCAACGAGAACCAAGTCACTGTTGCCTTTGTTGGGTTGACCATTGCCCCAGCTTCATCACACCAAGTACTTATGCGATTGAGTTCGGTTTGTAGTTCCACAGCAACCTCCTCTCTATCCTTACCCTGACGATACACTAAAACATCATCGGCATACGACAATGTCCTGCCAGGTCCAGTGATCTGCTCACTGGTGATTCTCACTGTGTAGGCGTTGAACAGTACCGGAGATAATGGTGATCCCTGTGGTAGGCCAGGATATATTGTTGTTGGTTCCGAAGTCCAACTGCCACATCTAAAAACTACTTTCCGTTGGTAGAGGGCTGCAGCGATCCAGCTAAGGAGGAATGGACTTACGTTTAGTTCAAGAAGCTGAAACATTAAAAAATCCAGTGGTACTCTGTTGTATGCGTCCTCAAGATCAATCGCTGCAGCAACGGTTTCAGTGCCTGAGTGGAAACCTTCATAGACATCATGGGCAAAGACTGCTGCATTGGTCCAGGTTTCTCTTTTTGGACGGTACCCACCCAGGGTAGGTGGGAAAACACCTTGCCTCTCTAGTTGGCTTGATATTTTCCTGGCAATTACCTTCTCCAGCAGCTTGCCTATTGTATTCTGCATGGTTATAATTCGATATCCCTGAATTTTTTTGTGGTCTTTGTCAGGCTTCGGCAAGGGAATCAGATAGCTGTGTAACCATTCCTCCTTGATGCTAGCACTCCCTATACTGTTGTTGTACATGTCTGCTAGTTTCTCTAGCTCATTGTCGGTACACCTATTTATGTCGTCGTATCTTATGCCATCAGGACCTGGAGCACTGTTTTTTGATCGTCGAAGCACAGCCTTGATTTCTTTCACTGTCACTGTGTCTTCCTCCGAAGTGTTCTGGGCCTTGCATCTGTCTGAGGTGACCTCCTTGACCAGATTTCGGCCTCCCATGTCTGTCTGGTTGCCCTGCTCAAGGTAGCGTTCAAAGAGGGCTTTGCCCTTGTCCTCGTAAGTCCTCTGCCAGGTGAGGTCAGCACCTTGGAAGTCTGAAATGCTCTTATTCTTGACTACACCACTCATGCTTTTATGTAGTCGCCAGAACAATTTCAGTGACTTGTCTGTGCTTACTCTTTGACACACCTCTGCCCATTTTTCGCTTTTAACCACCTTGACCAGTTTTTTGAAATAGCTTACTTTTGTGTGCATCTCTCTTTCTAAGTGCAAGCAGGGACTAGGATGACCAGCTCTGTTCTTCTTGGCATTTTGCCATCTCCTTACAGCACTACGCTTATCCACCCAAGCCTTCTCCACCTCGAAACTCCACCACGGTGGCTGCTCCCAGCTTTTTTTCCTGCCCTGAAACGTTCTGCGCTTGTCACGTCTTATTTTACTCACCACATCTTGCCCTGTACTGTCATACTGGAACGTCTTTACCTTTAGCTTGTGCTGCCTGGTTCTGCCTTTCTCCACCAATATGCTGCACGGGTGGTTACACCATACTAGTATACCACCACTATCATACCAGTATACCACCACTACCATACTAGTATACCACCACTACCATACTAGTATACCACCACTACCATACTAGTATACCACCACTATCATACCAGTATACCACCACTACCATACTAGTATACCACCACTACCATACTAACCAGTATACCACCACTACCATACTAGTATACCACCACTACCATACTAGTATACCACCACTACCATACTAGTATACCACCACTACCATACTAGTATACCACCACTCCCATACTAGTATACCACCACTATCATACTAGTATACCACCACTATCATACCAGTATACCACCACTCCCATACTAGTATACCAGCACTACCATACTAACCAGTATACCACCACTACCATACTAGAATACCAATACTACCACACTAACCAGTATACCACCACTACCATACTAGTATACCACACTACCACACTAACCAGTATACCACCACTACCATACTAGTATACCAATACTACCACACTAACCAGTATACCACCACTACCATACTAGAATGCCAATACTACGACACTAACCAGTATACCACCACTACCATACTAGTATACACAACTACAACACTAACCAGTATACCACCACTACCATACTAGTATGCCACCACTACCATACTATTATACCACCACTACCACACTAGCCAGGATACCAGCACTACCACACTAACCAGTATACCACCACTACCATACTATTATACCACCACTATCATACCAGTATACCACCACTACCATACTAGTATACCACCACTATCATACCAGTATACCACCACTACCATACTAGTATACCACCACTACCATACTAGTATACCACCACTATCATACCAGTATACCACCACTACCATACTAGTATACCACCACTATCATACTAGTATACCACCACTACCATACTAGTATACCACCACTATCATACCAGTATACCACCACTACCATATCAGTATACCACCACTACCATACTAGTATACCACCACTATCATACCAGTATACCACCACTACCATACTAGTATACCACCACTATCATACCAGTATACCACCACTACCATACTAGTATACCACCACTACCATACTAGGATACCACCACTACCATACTAGGATACCACCACTACCATACTAGTATACCACCACTATCATACCAGTATACCACACTACCATACTAGTATACCACCACTACCATACTAGGATACCACCACTACCATACTAGTTAGTTAGTTAGTTAGTTAGTCGACAGATCATCCTCGTTGCACATCGAACCATTCAGTCCATAAGTGCTCGGATCCCCTCCTCAGCAAATCCCGCAGCGTGTAGCGGCTAACGACGCTAGTTCTGTGTTGGTTTATCAATCTTCTTTGACTTCCTGCGTAGTGTTCTTGTTTGGCCACCCCTCTTTTAATTTGCTGCTCCCGCAGTCTGGCCATTGTTGTAGATTCACAGTCATCACTTGGTTCTCGCAAAAGTCTCACTTCTCGTAGAGCATTCAGAATGTCAGCCTGGTCCATGGCGCGTCCGCCCTCCACAGTAGCCTCACCTGCGAGCTTGTCAGCCCGCTCATTTCCTTGTACTCCCGCATGACCTGGCACGAAGATGAAACTAATCTTTGCCAGCCGAGACCGCTTCAGAGGCAGCAACCATTCTCTTCGGATCGACCCCTCCTCTATCCTCTTGATCATGTTCATTGAGTCGCTAAGGAAACAAGCCCTAGTGAATGTCTGTGTCTCGAGCCATGTTATTGCTTTACTTACTGCCATGACTTCCATGGTCAGGCTACTTGTGGTTTCAGTGAAAGCACCAGAGTCCTCCTTCACAATTCTCCCTCCTGGCCCGAGCTGTAAAGGCCCATGAGCTTCTCACATGTCGGACGACCGACCCATCTGTGTAGATGACCGCGTCACCGTCTAGCGAATTCTCGAAAATCAACGCTTGTACTTCAGCCTCAACAGCAGCCGGATTTTCTTGTCTGCATTTTCTATCTAGTTGGATGCAAACTAAAAAGGATGTGCAGAAGTCTGTTGGCACTTGCACCCACTCCTCGCCAGGTTCTAAGTCCTCAAGTGAACACACCTGTTGAAGAATGTCTTCGGCTTGACCCATCCACGACCGTCCTCTTTTTAACCTGCTGCCCTTCACCTTCCTAATTTCACTATGCAGTGGATGTTGTGTGTTTGCGTTAATTCTGAGGTAGGCGCGTGCCCTGCAAACTTGTATTCTCTCTTCAATGGTTGGAAAATCAAGAAGGTAGCGCATCGCCCTGCATGCTGTATCTCTTGTACATCCAAGAATAATGCGCATAGCTTCATTCTGTATCCTTTCCATCCTTTCTATCTGCTTATGGCTGAGAGTCAGGATTGCCATTGCATACTCCAAAACAGACATGACCAGCCCCTCGTACAGAAGACATAGATGGCGCTGCTCACAGTTTGCTGCCGCCATCACCCGCATCGCTGCCAAACCCCGCTTGGCCTTTGTTATCACCTGGTCTATGTGCACATTATAAGCAAGGCTTCGATCAAACCGTATCCCCAGGTAATTCATTGCCTGCGTTCTTTCCACCGTCTCTGAACACAGCATTACAGTTGGTGTTGGATTGTTGACAATATGATTATTCAACGAGAACCAAGTCACTGTTGCCTTTGTTGGGTTGACCATTGCCCCAGCTTCATCACACCAAGTACTTATGCGATTGAGTTCGGTTTGTAGTTCCACAGCAACCTCCTCTCTATCCTTACCCTGACGATACACTAAAACATCATCGGCATACGACAATGTCCTGCCAGGTCCAGTGATCTGCTCACTGGTGATTCTCACTGTGTAGGCGTTGAACAGTACCGGAGATAATGGTGATCCCTGTGGTAGGCCAGGATATATTGTTGTTGGTTCCGAAGTCCAACTGCCACATCTAAAAACTACTTTCCGTTGGTAGAGGGCTGCAGCGATCCAGCTAAGGAGGAATGGACTTACGTTTAGTTCAAGAAGCTGAAACATTAAAAAATCCAGTGGTACTCTGTTGTATGCGTCCTCAAGATCAATCGCTGCAGCAACGGTTTCAGTGCCTGAGTGGAAACCTTCATAGACATCATGGGCAAAGACTGCTGCATTGGTCCAGGTTTCTCTTTTTGGACGGTACCCACCCAGGGTAGGTGGGAAAACACCTTGCCTCTCTAGTTGGCTTGATATTTTCCTGGCAATTACCTTCTCCAGCAGCTTGCCTATTGTATTCTGCATGGTTATAATTCGATATCCCTGAATTTTTTTGTGGTCTTTGTCAGGCTTCGGCAAGGGAATCAGATAGCTGTGTAACCATTCCTCCTTGATGCTAGCACTCCCTATACTGTTGTTGTACATGTCTGCTAGTTTCTCTAGCTCATTGTCGGTACACCTATTTATGTCGTCGTATCTTATGCCATCAGGACCTGGAGCACTGTTTTTTGATCGTCGAAGCACAGCCTTGATTTCTTTCACTGTCACTGTGTCTTCCTCCGAAGTGTTCTGGGCCTTGCATCTGTCTGAGGTGACCTCCTTGACCAGATTTCGGCCTCCCATGTCTGTCTGGTTGCCCTGCTCAAGGTAGCGTTCAAAGAGGGCTTTGCCCTTGTCCTCGTCAGTCCTCTGCCAGGTGAGGTCAGCACCTTGGAAGTCTGAAATGCTCTTATTCTTGACTACACCACTCATGCTTTTATGTAGTCGCCAGAACAATTTCAGTGACTTGTCTGTGCTTACTCTTTGACACACCTCTGCCCATTTTTCGCTTTTAACCACCTTGACCAGTTTTTTGAAATAGCTTACTTTTGTGTGCATCTCTCTTTCTAAGTGCAAGCAGGGACTAGGATGACCAGCTCTGTTCTTTTTGGCATTTTGCCATCTCCTTACAGCACTACGCTTATCCACCCAAGCCTTCTCCACCTCGAAACTCCACCACGGTGGCTGCTCCCAGCTTTTTTTCCTGCCCTGAAACGTTCTGCGCTTGTCACGTCTTATTTTACTCACCACATCTTGCCCTGTACTGTCATACTGGAACGTCTTTACCTTTAGCTTGTGCTGCCTGGTTCTGCCTTTCTCCACCAATATGCTGCACGGGTGGTTACACCATACTAGTATACCACCACTATCATACCAGTATACCACCACTACCATACTAGTATACCACCACTACCATACTAGTATACCACCACTACCATACTAGTATACCACCACTATCATACCAGTATACCACCACTACCATACTAGTATACCACCACTACCATACTAACCAGTATACCACCACTACCATACTAGTATACCACCACTACCATACTAGTATACCACCACTACCATACTAGTATACCACCACTACCATACTAGTATACCACCACTCCCATACTAGTATACCACCACTATCATACTAGTATACCACCACTATCATACCAGTATACCACCACTCCCATACTAGTATACCAGCACTACCATACTAACCAGTATACCACCACTACCATACTAGAATACCAATACTACCACACTAACCAGTATACCACCACTACCATACTAGTATACCACCACTACCACACTAACCAGTATACCACCACTACCATACTAGTATACCAATACTACCACACTAACCAGTATACCACCACTATCATACCAGTGTACCACTACTACCATACTAGTATACCACCACTACCACACTAACCAGTATACCACCACTACCACACTAACCAGTATACCACCACTACCACACTAACCAGTATACCACCACCACCATACTAGTATACCACCACTACCATACTAACCAGTATACCACCACTACCATACTAGTATTCCACCACTACCATACTATTATACCACCACTACCACACTAACCAGTATACCACCACTACCATACTAACCAGTATACCACCACTACCATACTAACCAGTATACCACCACTACCATACTAACCAGTATACCACCACTACCATACTAACCAGTATACCACCACTACCATACTAGTATACCACCACTACCATACTAGTATACCACCACTACCACACTAACCAGTATACCACCACTACCATACTAGTATACCAATACTACCACACTAACCAGTATACCACCACTACCATACTAGAATGCCAATACTACCACACTAACCAGTATACCACCACTACCATACTAGTATACCACCACTACCACACTAACCAGTATACCACCACTACCATACTAGTATACCAATACTACCACACTAACCAGTATACCACCACTATCATACCAGTGTACACTACTACCATACTAGTATACCACCACTACCACACTAACCAGTATACCACCACTACCACACTAACCAGTATACCACCACTACCACACTAACCAGTATACCACCACCACCATACTAGTATACCACCACTACCATACTAACCAGTATACCACCACTACCATACTAGTATTCCACCACTACCATACTATTATACCACCACTACCACACTAACCAGTATACCACCACTACCATACTAACCAGTATACCACCACTACCATACTAACCAGTATACCACCACTACCATACTAACCAGTATACCACCACTACCATACTAACCAGTATACCACCACTACCATACTAGTATACCACCACTACCATACTAGTAAACCACCACTACCATACTAGTATACCACCACTACCATACTAGTATACCACCACTCCCATACTAGTATACCACCACTATCATACTAGTATACCACCACTGTCATACCAGTATACCACCACTCCCATACTAGTATACCAGCACTACCATACTAACCAGTATACCACCACTACCATACTAGAATACCAATACTACCACACTAACCAGTATACCACCACTACCATACTAGTATACCACCACTACCACACTAACCAGTATACCACCACTACCACACTAACCAGTATACCACCACTATCATACCAGTGTACCACCACTACCATACTAGTATACCACCACTACAACACTAACCAGTATACCACCACTACCATACTAGTATGCCACCACTACCATACTATTATACCACCACTACCACACTAACCAGGATACCACTACTACCTCAACTATCAGTATAAAATCATAAAGTTAATGCTGCATGTACTTTAATTCACCGTTGAGTAGTAGGACATTCATTCACCATGTGCCATGCCGATAAGCTAGTCAGTCAATCAGTCAGTTGCGGTTACAACTTCACGGCAACGGGTCGTCGACATTATGCTCCGTTCCTGTGCCAGTGAATATTACACAAAATGTTCCTCACTGCCCCATGTGAGAAGTGGAACAGACAGGAGTCTCGGCAAGCTAACACCCCGCACAGGTACACTGTGCTTAATGCCGCCGCCAGAATGCCAACACAAAAGTCCTCCACAAAAAATACAGTTCATAGTCGATGGAATCGGCAGTCACCAGAAAGACTTCGTTGACCCGGGATTTATCCCACAATTTTCGGTATCTTTCCGCAGAGCGATCCGCCGAAAGTGCCGCACAAAGCACGAACTCCGTAGCTCCAGCGACGACTCACAGGAGTCTCCTGAAAAATACACTCATGAACGGAAAAGGAAAACCAGTCAATTCAGCAACAGCCGGCCATTGTTCCAAACATGCAGTTCACTGTTCAAACAGCGGACAGATGTAAAAACATTCCACACGAATCTCACATCTCACAGTGTCGCGCCACGCACTCACACAGTAGCAGGGGACGGAACCATGCACTGCAAGTCCAACATGAGGAAAATGCGAATGCAAACCGTAGCCACAAGCATAGACGTGACAGAGGACTTAACGGTTCAATGCCTAACAGCCATGGTATCATCATAGTCGTGGGTCAGCTCAGTGTTCGTGTCTCGACCATCCAGGTGTTTACTTCTCTGTCTTCCCCTTGTTCTCTTCCCCTCGATTTTGCCACTTGCCATCAAATTCTCCAATTTATTTCTTCTCATAACGTGATCACAACATTTTGACTGTCTATGTCTAATTTCTTTAATCATTTTACGATTTTCATTTGTTTCTTGTAGTACTTGGTCATTGGTTTTTCTGTCTGCCCATGGTATTCTTTGCATTGTCCTCAGAACCCACATTTCCACAACCATCAAATGTTTTTCAGTTTGTCTGTTCATTTTCCACGCTTCACATCAATATAAAAGTGACAGGTTCTATGTAGCACCTCAACACTCTTTTTCTCGTTGCAATCAACATCATGTTATTGGTCAGTATATTTTTCATCTTGCAAAAGGCTACCTTCGCCATGGCGATTCTTGTTATAATCTCTTCAAGGCATTTCCTATCAGACGTTATGACTGTTCCTAGATAATTGTACAGATTCACTTGTTTAAGAATATTCCCATTTACTTGTATATTACATTTTGGTATCTCCTTCTTCCTAGTGACGACGATAATCTGTGTCTTCTTACAATTTAATTCTAACCCCAGTTGTTCACTGTGTGCAACAACTGAATCTACTAAATGTTGCAGATCCTGTTCATTGTCCGCAATCAATGCTGTATTGTCTACATATCTAAAGTTATTGATGTTATGTCCTCCAATGATGATTCCTATTAGGATACAAGCTTGATAGACTAGGACTTTCGTTTTTGCCGCAAGCTTTCTGTTCTTCCAGACTCTTAGTTATCATGTTCATTGTTGTTGCTGCCTTACTAATCGTTATGTTGATTTCCTAATCTAAGGATATTTTATTGTTTACCTAAGATTCTAGATATGTGAAATGCTCAATTATCTCCAACGTCGTCAATATAGATTGATGTTATCCCATTTGAAACGTGCGTCATCATATGTATCTTCCTTTTGCTAATTGTAAACTAAATTCATAACAGACATTGGAGAATGCAGATAGTAGACGTTGTAATTCTTCCCCGGAGTGGGTCGCGATTGCAGTATCATCTGCAAAAAGAAACTCTCCGATCAGTGGCCCTTCTAATTTTGGTGTTGGTCTTCAATCTCCGAGCATTGTAGAGGCCGACATCTGAGCATGAGTGAATATACTTACAACCATACAGATCACTAAAGGCATATTTCAATACAAGTGGAAAGTAGGTTCCAAAGAGAGTGGGAGAAAGTACACAACCTTACTTGATTCTACTCTTGATTCCAAACTCTTCTAAAGAAGCATCATCAAACTTACCTGTGCCTCCATGTCTGTGGAACGATTCTACGATGGCAGCCGATCTTTTGAGCATCTGGAGCAGACACTCACATTTGACCAAATCAAATGTCCAAAGACAAGGGATAGAGTTTTACCACTCCAAAGCACAAAGCCTGGGCTGAATTGTAGAGACCATGTGGTGCCCATGCAGCATGATTCCTCTCTCGGCCTTCCTGGTTTACTCCAGGGAATGGTAACACTAATACATCTGGAACAAGACAAGCTGCAGAAGCTGCCGGATCAGCAAAGATAATGCTCTATTTGTCCGGCTGTCGGAGTCTCGATCCTAGACCAGTTGCCAACTAAGCCTTAGTGCTTGGTCTGAGTTGCCATGACATTTAGTATTTAGGTTTCATTTTCTCTCACCAGTATAAAGCTTCCACCCTCACGATTGCGCTTCTCCGCCAGAAACTGATGGTACAATGTGGGCTGTCGGGTTTGGTGAGCGCTGCCCAACATTCAGCGCTAAACAAAGCAGGTAGTACCTTCTGCTATTATGGCATTCTTATCTGACTACGACCTGATCTTTCATACCTTGACACAATAGTTATTATATAAACATTACTTCTCCTCTTCTGCTGTCCCGTTAGCTAGTTAGTTAGTTAGTTAGTCGCGGTTCTAACTTCCCAGCAACGGGTCGTCGCCATTATTCTCCGTTCCTGTGCCAGTGAATATCACACAAAATTCTCCTCACTGCCCCATGTGAAAAGTGGAACAGACAGGAGTCTCGGCAAGCCAACAGCCCGCACAGATACACTGTGCATAATGCCGCCGCTAGAATGTCAACACAATAGTCTTCCACGAAAAATACAGTTCATCTTCTATGGAAGCGGCAGTCACTAGAAAACCAGCAGCCACACATTACTGCATAAGGCAACAAATCAGTCAGTTCTGCGACAAAGCCGGCCGCCATTATTCCCGTTTCCCCCATTAAAGCATAAGTCATCAACCAACTGTTGCTAAGTTGCCCTATTCCTTGCGATCTCTTGTAGCTCCTTCCATATCTTCCCCATATTATTGATCTTTGTCCCCAATACTTTTCTCCGTAGGTCTACCTATATTTCGCTGGCCCTGTGGATTATAGACAAGAGGCTTCATAGTGTGTGAGGTGTTGGGTGGAAAGAAGCAGTACCCACAAGTTACTACCCCGTACCAAAGTGTGATATAGAGGTGGGACTGGTTTCCAATAGTGTGGGAATGTCACTCAAGGATGATGTGACACGAAAGGACTCTGGAGGTCTAGGGGACTTCCGGATATCTGAAAGAAACCACACTAAATTCTGTCCCTCCCAAGAGAACCAAGTTTAGCTCAAGAACCCCCAACTGTATCCTTTTTCCCAGTTAGGTCAAAGGATACAATAATAAATTATATGTAAAAGAGTTCTCCTGGATGGACAATGGGAACCTGGGTGTTTACCTTGGGATCAGTAGATTAAGCTACCCATGTGTGTTTACCCAGCCTCATGCTGTTCCCATACATTCAAATCAACGTGTTAACTAATCACTTAAATAAACACATGTTTGAATAAAAATGACGTCAAAAGCATGTGAACGGAATCAGAAGATTAAATTTCAACATTTAAAACACTGAATAATCTGAAGAATGGAGGACAGATGACAAGAGGCCCTTCAACATGAAAGCATAAACAAAGACATCAAACATGCATGAATGTATAAAACATCAAATACATTATGAGTGCCCTGTAATATATGCCTTCAGAAAGAGGTCCATCTAAATCCCCTCCTCCACCTGGGTTACATAAATGTTTTGATATTCCACTGACTTTAAATAAAGGTCTTTGATAACATATGAAGCTGAAATCCAACCGAAATTGTATTCAGTTTATGCACTCCTTTGAGAAATAAAGTCCGTACTATCTGGATGATAAAGTTCTCCTTAATTCACGGATGCAATAAAAATGTTTAGTATGGGATTCTCTTTCACCTGTAGATGTAATAAAAATGTTTAGTATGGGATTATCTTGAGTGCTTTGGGTGATTTGATTAACAGCCTGTGTTCGCTGGAGATAATGAAATAGGGCAGATCCCACTAGAATGAGTTACCATAATGGAGCATTTCAGAACTGCTCCAGGACAACCTGACATTGTGATGACTGTTCCAACACTCAGACAATTAGGTTGAGCTTTTCCATATACATATCTCAGACAAATCAGTTTGGTGCTGCAATCACAAATAAACACCACTTCTCCTCTATCCGAGATCGACGAGGAGGGCACAATAATTTTAGCAGTATACAGAAACACGCCCTGCTACCATGATTTCATTATCCTAGTGCGCAGTTTGAACGGCCTAGCTATCCCAAGGTGCAGTGCGGGACGCGATTGAGTCCCTCTGAAGCCAATCGGCTTGTTGCATTAGAACGCTGCCTGGTCTACTTTGCCTTGACGTGTTTAATATTAAACATGACACATACATGTTCCATGGTGCTGAAAGGTTTAAGGTGGTGCATGCAGGTTTCTGATGTTGTGGTCATGCCGCGAACTAGTGGAGATTGAATCCATTACGTTACATAATTAGTTATAGTATGCTGTTTTTCTCAACGAGTGTCCTACACAGCTCCGGGGTCTTTTCTTCACCTCCTGATTCATTAGTGCTTGTTCATTTCTCTTCAAGAGCTCTACATTGGTGATTCAGCTGTGCCAGTTTAGTCATTCTATTCAGCACAAACACCAACAAATCAATATGTGTATGTTATTAGTAATTGTTTAGTCTATCTACGTGTTTCAGTTCCGAACAGTATTTTATTGATTTAAGTTATATTTAAACTTGTTAGGTGAAGTATCACTATCCAATTAGTGTTAGGAACAGCATCAATTGGTTATAAATTATTATCATGTATCTAGTATTTCTCCCATAACTGCTGACGACATAAAATAATGTTTCTTTACATGTCTAAAAACGCGCTAACGATCTGGGCAGGATCAACTGTAGAAATATTGTGAAGAATGTACTCTTTTATTTTAAGAATACACTATACATCTGTTTCCCTTACCGGCATTTTAAAAACAAGCCTTACTTTCAGATAATAGATTAGACTAATTTACTGGAAATAAATTAGTCTTATTTACAAATGTAAATTCAAAGTCAATAATGTAGTTTTCCGAGATAAAAATGCATCGTCACAAATTACTTCTGTTTCGGTGATACCGTATTCCCGGGGAGTCAGTTCGGGAAGACCCGTTGGCTAATTAAAAACCGCCAACTGAACTTGCCAGATATTCGTTTAATTTCTATTTATAATGTACCCTTTAGTGAAACCTTATTGCACAATAGCACTTGCTTGCCTTCTTAATTATATTACTGCCTATTATTATTATTATATGTGTGTATATGTAATTAATACATCCACTGCCCCCCCCCCCCCCCCCCCCCCCCCCCCAACATATGCCAGTTTGTATTTGGGGCCCTGAAACATGTATTACATCCATCGATCGGTCTAGCAGTCCACCACATACGCAACCCGAAGTGATCGACAACATATTCAGTTATATAATTCTTTATTTCAATAAATACAAGACGCAAGAGCACTTGCTTGCCTTCTTTATTAATTGGCACCTTTCCGTCTTGACAGACATAGTTTGGTACACCGTGCTTCAAAAAGGCTTAATAACTACAAACCATGGCGGTGGCGAATGTGACTGATAAGGCCAATTCGTGCTGTAAATGTTCATCCACAGTGGATGCATGTGAAAACATGGTCATTTCCACCATCATGCACCATCTTACGTCTCTCACGCTGTGTGTGTGCTTTTTCTGCAATCATTATCTACTTTGTCTTTATTCCATTTCTGATAGTTGCCCTCCATGCTATACGTTCAGCGGCGACTTGCTCCCAATGTGCATTATCAATGCCTGTATCAATCATGTCCCGCTTACACACATCTTTGTATCGTAGTAGAGGCCGACCCTAAGATCTCCTACCCATCTGTAATTCGCCAAAAAGACGTCCTTTGGTATTCTACCATCATCCATCCTCCTAACGTGTCCTATCCATCTAAGTCTACGAAGTCTGAGCATGCTACACACCGTCACACTACCTGATCTTTTCAATACTTCAGTATTTGTGATTTTGTCTTGCCACTTCATACCAAGTATTCTTCGCAGACACCGCATATGAAAGCTGTTTAAACGTTTCTCTTGGTGTGAGTAAGTTGACCAGATTTCACTGCCATAAAGAAGAATACTAAGGACACCGGCTTGGTAGACGAGGACTTTTGTTTTGGCAGTAAACTTCCTGTTCTCCCAGACTCTTTTTGCTAACATGGTCATTGTTGTTGCTGCCTTGCCAATTCTGATGTTGACTTCCTGATGTAGGGATAATTTGCTATTTACCTCTGATCTTAGATATGTAAAATGGTCTACTATCTCCAGTTCGGCGGCCTAAATAAAGATTGATGGTACCCCATAGTGCACCTTTTGACATAATCTGTGTCTTCTTTTTGTTAATTGTTAAACCAAATTGAGAACAAGCATTAGAGAATGCAGATAGTGGATGTTGTAATTCTTCCTCTGAGTGGGTAGT
>JACEFZ010025846.1:0-62201 GCA_014155875.1 Cepaea nemoralis
AGGGCATCACTGTTCCAGGCGGACATATCGATCTCAGACACTAGTATGTTGTCGCGGACCAGAATGGCCTGTCCGAGGTGCCGCCTGTTAAAGAAACCCTGAAATCCAGCAACATTGACTGTTCCGTCGGTGAGCTGTGTTTCTTGCAAGACTACAATATCGTTTCCGTAGAGTAGTTTTTCAAGAATGGGTCGGCGTTGACTAAATGATGCACAGTTCCAATACAGTACTCGAACATTTCCGATACCCAATCTGTCACATTTTAAGCGCCTTCTGCGCGCGCCCGCCCTCTTAGTACTCTTACCACGTTGTGTCCTTGCTGGTCGTCTGGTCGTCATGTTAGGCTTAACTATCGCCACCGGGCGCCGATGATACGCCGAAAGAAGACTGGACGCGCGTGCACGAACTCCGTTGCACGGTCCGAACTCCGTTTCACCACGAAAAAAACACTTAATCCATACACATTTCGGAAAAAACACGTTCCATTTTACGGGACGAAAAAATGTCCCGCCATCTTGTGCAACCTAAGCAACTATAAAGAGCATTAAACATAATGTATTACATCTCTGCCCAGGAAACGATATACATTCAGCTTCTGACAACAAGAAATGTGGCTGTGTAAAAGTGATTATGATACAAGAAGTATCCATACATGATCATATATCACGTTAAATAGAAGTTAATAACAAAATACATGTTTATCCAATATGTTAGATCTTCAATGTGTGAATTGTAACTGGTCTTTTCATATTAATGGTGTAAGTATACTGGAAGCAAGGATATCGCACTACAAGTTGAGATGTTCAGCCAGTTGTTAAATAAACTATGTGAACTTCCAAGCCCAGGCATAAATAACATTTAAATGTGCTCATTGACAACAAAAGCTCCATACACTAATATTAACGATATTAAACATACATGTAGGACTTATAATTCTGCCTTCACAATACCTGACAACCAAGCCAGGCACATGTGCCATTATATGACCTACTTAAAGACCCCGCACTGTGATACACTCTGCTAGGATAAAAACTAATAATTAATGAGCTAATAACATTTTTACACATTAAATTCTTGTTCTTCTTCTTTCGTTCGCTTGAAATATGTCTATAACTGCAATGTTGTCTCGTGTATGAACGTAAATGTCTTTTTCTTTAGTTCACTCAGCGGTCCATATAGTTTATCTTCCACTGTCGTCTCTTCAGTCCAGTCTTGGAGTATGTGATCTGCTGTCCGCGACACCAGTCCACATGTGCACATGGCTGAAACACCAATCTTGAATTCTGAGATTATGTAATCTGTTGTGTCCTGTTCTGAGGCGCAGAATAGTGACTTGTTTTGGTCTGTCCATCATAACGTGGTAGTCGCCTTGAGCAGGTTTTGGTGACTTTCTAACTGATCTGTTTATGATGTTCTTTAGGTGGTATGCAATAGTCACATCAGGCTGTTCTTCTTTTGCTCCTTCCTGAGATAATCGATCAGCTCTCTCGTTTCCGGGTACCCCACAGTGAGACGCTATCCATTGTAAAGTGACGTTACGCTGACTGTTAAGTTCAGAAAGTAGTGGCCTTAGTACTGACAATTTCCCAGACAGAAGCTTCTCGAGTATTGATTTTGCATATGTCAATAGCACACAGTTTGCGTACCATCGTTGGTATTTAGTAATTGCTATATCGCTATCTTGATTTGCCTCAATTGCAGCATCATAGCTATGACAGTACTTTCCTGTTGATACTCTGGTCGTGTCCCTAGTATTATTTGGGTATTCTATGTACATTCGCGCTCCTCCATTTTGAACAGCATTTTGTGCTGACCCATCTGTGTAGATTCGGATCTATGGGTCCTGTGGGTATTCGTCATCAAGGAAGCTGAGAGTGGCTGTTCTGCGCTGTACACTGTTCTGTTCTTCCTTGTCAAATATTCCTCTCACTTTTGTCTGGATTTGTAGTAGTAGTCTATGTTCCTGTTTCCATGGAGTACGTTCTGGAATAGTTTTCAGTGGTGGTGTCTCTGCAGAGTCGTTTGGCCTGATGGATGAAACTGCTTCTTTTCAACCGCCCCATAGCTAATTTTTCAAGTCTGTACATCATGGGGTGGGGGGAGGGGTGTGTGCTTGGCATGCTGATAAACTTCTTAGCTAGTATTGTCGTTTTCGTATCTCTTCGCTTTCTCAGTGATTGTGTCCTCCCCATCTTCTCCGTCTCCACTATAGTGGTTGATCTCATCCCTCCAGTGGTGACTCTTGATTTTTCACCATGCCCAGCTCTTCTAGTGTGGTGTTTGATGCTGAATACCACGCACTATCCTGTGGATAGTGTTTTCCTGTGGAGTAAGTGATGTTATTTCGTGTTCGTGTATTGGACGTGTTCAAAAGAAGCCATGGAAGGTAGGTGGTGGATGCAATTTTGAGTGCAGCCGACAGATATTTGTTGGTTATGGTCTCGAGTTTCGCGACGGCAGGCAGAGGACCTCTTTCGAGAGACAATGGTTGCGGTCATCTGACCAGTATGGTCACTGCCATAGAGGAAAGCACCGGCAAACTACCTCTTTGAAAGTGCCTAGTATATTATGATTTGCTTAAAGACTGATCATCGCAAGACAAGGACAGAGACATTAAAATTAGCAACATGGAACGTTAGGACGTTAAACGACGGCGGAAAATTAGAGAACATAAAACAAGAAATACAAAGAGGAAAAATTTATATTTTAGTGATGTGCGCAACGAGAAGGACAGGAGCAGGCATCAAGATAGATGAAGATTTTAAGATTATTTATTCTGGAGGTGAAGATCGACAAAGGGGAGTGGCAATAAGTTTGGACCGGAAAACATCAACATTTGTTCAAGGATATTGGGTCGTGTCGGACAGAGTTCTACTAGTTAAATTGAGTGCCAGACATTTTAGCATAAATGTTATTCAAGTATATGCCCCAACAGGAGAGTCCAGTGAAGATAGTGTAGAGGAATTTTATAATGACATATAGTCTGCCTTAAAGAAATGTAAAAATTCAGAAATAAACATCATAATAGGAGACTTAATGCAGAAGTAGGAAATCAAGGTGATAGATACACAGTAAGAGACTATGGTTTAGGAGAGAGAAATGAAATAGAATACATACTCATAGAGTGGGCAAAAGAAAAGGACATGATTGTAGGAAACACCTGGTTTAAGCAACACCCTAGAAGATTATGGACATGGAGGAGTCCTGATAGCAGGATCAGAAACCAGATTGACTACATTCTGATTAGCAGAAGATTTAGAAACGCACTAACAGTAGCAAAAACAGTTCCCAGTGCTGATTGTTATAGTGACCACAGACTACTTACAGGAACATTGAGGATAAAGCTGAAGAAAGTCAAATATATAAAAGGGAACACTAAATATGATTTGTGTACATTGAGTAATGACAAGGAAATACAAAACAAATTCAACATACAAGTACAGAACAGATTTGATATATTGTCTGATCTAGAGATACTATTCTAGGATGTGAATAATCAATGGGAAATGTTAAAGAATTCAATCAGATTGGCTGCAGAAACAACTATTCCAAAATTAAAGACGATGGGTCGTAAGAAATGGATGACTGGAGAAATTTTACACCTCATGGAAACAAGAAGACTCAACAAAAATAATCCTGCCAAATATGAAGAAATTCACAGACAAGTCAGAATATTATGTAGGAAGGCAAAAGAATCATGGCTTGAGGAAAAATGCTTAGAAATTGAAAAGCAACACAACAGTCAAAATATCAAATTAGTGCACAAAAGAATTCAGGAACTTACTAATAAAAGAACAAGTACATCAACAGGCTGTCTAAAAACTAAAGATGGCAAAATCATAACAGAAAAAGATTATGTGAAAAACCTGTATAATGATAACAGAGAGGAACAGTATGATATTATATTTAATAATGAAGGACCACCAATTTTAAAGATGGAGGTTCAAAATGTTCTTAAGCATATGAAAGCTGGTAAGGCCCTCGGTGCAGATAACGTCACAACAGAAATGATTAAAGCTTTAGAAGAGTTTGGATTAGAGCAAGTCACCAGACTGCTAAACACAATATATGATACTGGTGATATACCTTCTGAATTATGTAATTCTGTATTTATTGCAATCCCAAAGAAATCAGGAACCTTGGTATGTGATCAACATAGAACAATTAGTATAATGAGTCACATCACAAAGATTTTGTTACGAATTATCATGCAAAGAGTGAGGAAGAAAATACAACCTGAAATAGGGGAAGCAAAATGTGGGTTTGAAGAAGGAAAGGGTACAGTAAATGCTGTGTATATGCTGCGAATAGTTATTGAACGTGCTATAGAAGTAAACAAGGATATACATCTTTGCTTTATTGACTACACAAAGGCTTTTTATAGAGTTAGACATGTCAACATGGTGGATATGCTTTCAGATCTACAAATTGATGGGAAATACATTAGACTTATACAAAACATATATTGGAAACAACAAGTTGCCATAAGGATTGATAATGAAGTGGGACCATATCAACCTATTAATAGAGGTGTTATAGTGTGTGTGTGTGTGTGTGTGTGTGTGTGTGTGTGTGTGTGTGTGTGTTTGTTTTTGTTTTTGTTTTTTTGCCCCAATATAAAATTCAATATCTCAGTAACCAACTGAGGGAAAATGATGAGATTTAGCATATAACCTTATCATTATGTCCACCCAACGAAAAAAAATTTGTTCTGGAGATTGTACAGCAGATTTCAATGTTTGTTTATATGCGGTATATAATTTACGGCTCCGGGATTAATACAATCATTTTAAGAGTATTACAGCTTCAGAAAGACACACCCCCGCTATTAGTGAAATTGTCTCGCGGTTTTCGTTATGGCACAAACAGCGCGGAGTTAAATGGTATTGTTCAGAGGTGTCTCCAATGTGGGTTCTTTCATGAAACGTGATTATATAAATAAACTAGCTGACTCGGCCCGGATTCGCCCAGCTCCTGGCGGGGATCTATCTATCTATCTATCTATCTATCTATCTATCTATCTATCTATCTATCTATCTATCTATCTATCTATCTATCTATCTATCTATCTATCTATCTATCTATCTATCTATCTATCTATCTATCTATCTGTCTGTCTGTCTGTCTGTCTGTCTGACCTCCTGCCTGCCAGCCTAACTGCCTGTCTAACTACCTACCTACCTACCTATCTATCTATCTATCTATCTATCTATCTATCTATCTATCTATCTATCTAGCTAGCTAGCTAGATAGCGTGTTGAAAGAGGAATAGGACTATTGGAGAAAGGATGGATTGAATTTTATGCAACCGAGAGCAATCATCAACCTGCTGGAATCGTCCGACATAGATTAAGGTCTAAGCAGATCGCAGACCTTAATCTACGTACACACTTACTGGGATATTTTGCTCCAACTATTCAGACGAATTGCAGGCCCTAAACATTACATCATCAGCATAATGTCAATGGCAACAGTTTGTATTCCACAGTGATGAATTTTCAATTCCGCAAGCCTTCGGCGGTGACAAACAACTGTATTGGGGGAAAAAAAAAAAAACACACACACACACACTAAACGCATTGAATACCAACAGAAGAGTAATATAGCGGTGGAAACTGACATATTGTGGCATAACAAGAAACGTGAGAGCAAACACGTTGTCAAATTAGGGGACAACACATGTGCATACGAATAAATCTATAAACTTCAATGAAAAGAGGACCAACATCTTGGTCGTTAAGAAGAAAGCCCACTAAAGAGATAATGACAACTATTTTCATAGTGCAAAACAGGTAATCATGTTCCGTCTGAACGGTAAACAGCAGAGTAGACAGTCTTTCACGAAGACTCAAAGCGGGTGTGTCACCCATGTGTACGTGTGATCAAACTACACAGACAGCTGAACAGATCCTTAAAAATGAAAACATGATGACTAAATTGCGGTATCATTTCTGGTCACTCCATACGCACATTAACGCACAGCTATTTGGAAGCTTTCACGAACTCAATATAAAAAGCTAAAATGAATACTTGTGTACACTTTATTAACCAGCAGCTGAAGAAACAAGAAGGAAATAAAAAATAAGGTAATAAATATATTCCTTCTACTTTCCTGTTAATTTACAAATTATTTACCCTGTGCCTCTGTAAATTCTCTGTCTTTACTAATATTACACATTGCACCCCTCTCGGGGAATGAAGTTGTCAAGCCGTCTGACTCGGGCTCCGAGGGTTGTACGTTCGATTCCGGGCCGCGTCCATCATTTCACGAGTGCATTTTTCGGAGACTCCCGAGGGACGTCACTGGAGCTACGGAGTTCATGCTTTGTGCGACGCTATCCGCGCTGCGGAAAGAAACTGAGCCATATGGGATAAAAACCCGGTGCAATGCAGCCGACCCTGTCGACTTTTAAGCTACTTCTTTCATTGCACCCACTCCCATACGAATCCGGATACGCCTTGTGTGTCATCTGAATTGGCGGGGCTTCCATTACTGTAAACATAAATTTGTTAGCGAGAAATCACTAGTTGTTCAGCAAAACATCAAAGAAATGTCGCTGCTTTCGATGATTTAAGTTGTTTGTGGACCTATCAAAGACATATTCCTTTGGTGGGGGTAAATATAAGACGGCTGGAAAAATTTCATAACGATGCAACAGACAGTTTTCAAAATAATTGATCGTGAATGAAGGCATTCTTTGTGGGACATAGTATAGGAAGGGATGTGTAATGTCTCGATATCTTTTTTCCCTATGCAGTGAAAATATTTTCAGAAATGTAGAAGATATAAATGGAATCAGCATTGGAGGAAGAAACATCAATAACATTAGATATGCAGATGGTACAGTATTTATAGCAGACAATGCACAGGATCTACAACAATTAGTAGACGCGGTTGTTGTACACAGTGAGCAGCTGGGGTTGCAATTAAATTGTAAGAAGACACAGGTTATGGTTGTCACTAGGAAGAACGAAGTACCACAATGTAATATACAAGTAAATGGGAATATTCTTCAACAAGTGAATCGGATACAATTATCTCGGAACAGTCATAACATCTGATGGGATATGCCTTGAAGAGATTAGAACAAGAATCGCCATGGCGAAAGTAGCCTTTAGCAAGATGAAAAACATTCTGACCAATAAAAAGATGTCAATTGAAACGAGAAAAAGAGTGTTGAGGGGGTACATAGAGCCTGTTCTTTTGTATGGATGTGAAACTTGGACAATGTGCAGTCAAGCTGAAAAACATTTGATGGCTACAGAAATGTGGTTTCTGAGGAAAATGCAAAGAGTACCATGGACAGATAGAAAAACCAATGACCAAGTACTACAGGAGACAAATGAAAATCGTAGACTGATTAGAGAAATTAGACGAAGACAGTCAAATTTTTTGGACATGTTATGAGAAGAAATGGATTGGAGAACTTATTGACAACTGGCAAGATCGAGGGGAACAGACCAAGAGGAAGACCGAGAGGAAAATACCTGGATGGCTAGGCCACATGGCATGGACGAGACAGGAACTACTGAGCTGATCCACGACTCTGATGATCGAGTGAAATGGCTGAGTCATGACCGCCCACGCTTTCCGGCTTGGCACATGATTGATTGACCACGCAGTTGACCCGTATTCCAGGCGTGATCATATGCTCTGTTGATAAACTTTGCTAAGTATTATCCCATTGGCTCCCCATGTGGTTCCACTTCGTTTTCTCAGGACGGCTATTTTCCTTCTGGCTTTTGCTACTGATTTTTGTTGATGTGCTTTCTCCATGTTAGCCTATTATCAGCTGTTACTTCAAGATATGTTGGTTTTTTTATATCTTTTCTTAGGGGTATTCCATTTATCTGGATGACCCCTGCCTTTTGTTTTGGGGAGAAGGTAAAAAGCGTTGTGCTGCACTTGTCAGTCAATATTTATGCTAACACACCATCAATTGCCAATGCAACACATGCATTTACAGCTCTTTGTAGCTATCTGATGGCCACTGATGCATATTCATTTTAGGAGATAGATCATGATTGCTTCTCTCCAGGCTTATAGAACGCTGCCTAAGGTCCACCTGTTATTTAAGATCTGCAACAGCTTTGTTTTGGCCATTATTCCTAGATTTATGATCATTTCCTGGTGACTTTATTTTCAAGTTTCATATTTCTAGCTCCACTTTCGCTAAATGTGATTGGTTCCCCCAGAGCCTCATGTACTATTTAACCATGTCCTGTATGTTGCCATTTCTCTCGAATCTCTTGTTGTTTCTCTGGACTAATTTCGATGTTGTATCGTGTGCAAATTAGTCCGCTGCTCGTTTCCCTGTAAAGATGTTCCCGTCTTTATGAAGTGCAATTTTTTTTTTACTTTCTCCCTGTGCCCTCATCGTTAGGTTGTTTTATTAGTTTCCAAACCTTTCTTGTGTCTCTTTGAAAGTTCAGTGACTGTGTTCTCCTGCCAGTTTTTCCATCTAGCCTGTATCTTGGTACTTTGAAATTTGGCTTTTGCGTGCTGGTATTTATTGGGTGCTCTTGGCTGGGTTTGGGCTCTGCTTGCTATCTACACACTTCAACATCATTATGCAACTGTTCTATTGTACTACATCAGTAGTTTACGAGCTCCTCTTTGTACTGTTTCTCGTGCTGCCTGTAGTATGCATTTCCCAAACTGTTTAACTACCTTATTTATGTCTTTGTCTGTTTTCTAGTTTCTAATTAGTATTCAAAACAATGTTTTCCCGTGATGAATTTGAATAACGAAGATACAAACAATAGATTGCACGATTTATTGCCTGGCATATTTCGCTGCATCTCGTCTGACGAGATGCAGCGAAATATGCCAGGCAATAAATCGTGCAATCTAATTAGTATGTTGGTGCGATGCTTGTACATTGCCCAGTCCGCTTTCTTGTAATTCCACCTCGATAGAGTGCTGCTTTCACTTACAAGCTCATTTTTTACAGCTAGAAAGACTGGCCGATGGTCACTGCCACCAAGTTGTTTCCCAACAACTCGTGTTGTGTTCCACTCTAGGTCTGGTGAGTGAAGAGCCAGGTTAGGTGTAGTTGTATTGTGCCATGATCTCGATTAGCTGGTATGTGGGTCAGACGGCTTGTTAATCAAGATGCATCTATTCTCATCCTGCCAGTCTTCCAGTCTCTCTCTCTCTCTCTCTCTCTCTCTCTCTCTCTCTCTCTCTCTCTCTCTCTCTCTCTCTCTCTCTCTCTCTCTCTTGACTGGTCTATGTGATCATAGCCCCAGCTCTGTGAGTGGCTAGTGAAATCGCCACACACAATCATTTTCTTTTCTTTAAATGATAGTGTGTCCAGTGCCCGTGGGCGGCACTTGGCGAGTAGTAATTGATCAAATGCAGATACGTATTGCCTATCTTAATTTTAAGAATCTGCTATTCGGCCCATTCCATGTAAACTTCAACTTGGGAAGCAGTGATGTTATTTTTTACAATGGTCGGTATCCAACATTTGCGCCTGTCCTTTCGGTCAAATCGATAACACTGGTAGCCTATTATTGTGAAGGCTACATTTTCATTGAGGCCAGTTTCTTGCAAGCAACATACACTTACTTTTTTCTTGGTCCAAGATGTTTTCTAGTTCTTCTGTTCTTCTTTATCCTCCACATTTCAGTACATTATTTTTAGTCTTTGTTTGGTATAGCCAGACGCTTTATAATCAGGTAACCTGACTCCACAGAACATCTGAGAAGGACCTCCAGTCGTTTTGGTTGGACCCTTTCTAGACATAGAGCCCGGCACTGCAACTGCCTGGGGGTCCATAGCCGGGTGATGGCCATAACATTTTGCAGTAGTCGAGATATCTCATAGCGTAATTGCGTGGCATCCTGATTTCTGTGGTGCGCTTCCTGGCTGATTTCCCCCGTCTTCAGGGCTTTTCATTTACTATAGCAGACTGTGGTCTTACTCGAGATTAGATGTGTAGGCACGCACACACGTATCTGAGCATGCATGCACGTCATACACATCTAGAGCATTGTGGTTATTTTTACGGCGCCAGAGACTTACAGCCTACCATTATCCTGTTAGCTCAAACCGTACCGTCACGTGTAGGCCAGGAGCTGGACTTTCGATGACGGAGGTGGTCAATGCACGAGCCATTGGGGTGTTTTGCAAGGTTGCAAGCTCACCCCAATACTGCGAACCTGACTATATAACAGCAGCATGTTGAATCCAAACATTAAATGTTACGAACGGTGTGATTCCTTTTAATCGTACTTTTTAACAAGGAAAAGAGAACAGCAATGTGAATAAAAATCACCCTTATGGCTTACTTCTCTGGCTGCATTTTCTATGGCAAGTCTCTCCAGAACATTCTTAGCCTCGGTTGTATTGAGCGGGACTCTGCATGTAACTTTAGGTAATAGTGTCCTAAACTTCCTGTTGTATTTCTTCCTTTCCTGCACCAATTGTATCCCATCATCTGAAGGTAATTTGTGCAGAAAATTGTAAGTAAGGGCAGACAAAGGGTCTCGATTCGCGTCACAGAGCATATTGTGCTATATATATATATATATATATATATATATATATATATATATATATATATATATATATATATATATATATATATATATATATATATATATATATATATATATATATATAGCCTTGTCTTTTATTTTCAAGGATGTACCCTATAAGTCATGATACTATGAGAACTAAAATACTTAACAGCTACAATTTTTTTATTTATTTATTGATTCTATTTAAATATTTGCCAAAAATCATATATATATATATATATATATATATATATATATATATATATATATATATATATATATATATATATATATATATATACTAGCTGACCCGGCCCGGCTTCGCCCAGGCCCTGGAGGGGATCTATCTATCTATCAGTCAGTCTGTCTGCTTGTTTGTCTGTCTGTCTGGCTGGCTGACCCGGCCCGGCTTCACCCAGTCCCTGGTGGGGAGCATCTCATTTAATTCATATAAGTAGTCATATAAGCTCTCCCGTTCCCGACTATCTGTCTGTCTGTCTATCTGACCGGGCCCGGCTTCACCCAGTCCCTGGTGGGGAGCATCTAATTTAATTCATATACGTAGTCATATAAGCTCTCCCGTTCCCGACTATCTGTTTGTCTCTCTGTCCCGGCCCGGCTTCACCCAGTCCCTGGTGGGGAGCATCTAATTTAATTCATATACGTAGTCATATAAGCTCTCCCGTTCCCGACTGTCTGTATGTCTGTCTGTCTGTCTGTCCCGGCCCGGCTTCACCCAGTCCCTGGTGGGGAGCATCTAATTTAATTCATATAAGTAGTCATATAAGCTCTCCCGTTCCCGACTGTCTGTCTGTCTATCTGTCTGACCGGCGTGGTTTCGCCCAGCTTTTGGCGCACATTAACTTAAAAGAATGTCCTTCCACACACCATTCAATGAAAACTTTAGAAAAAGATGGGTTAAAATGTTATGCATAATGCATTATTTTTATGCCAACTGTAAAAATACCTTAAAGATTATATCATTATTTAATATAACTCATATGCCTAAAAATAACTATAGACAAAGAGTGTAACAATAGTGCAGGAAAGTCCAACAATATGACTATAAAGTATTTAGAAATGTTATTAAAAGTTATGCCCCTTGAAATAACTTTTCTAGAGTGAAGTGCCCCTGCTATATAGACATTATATAATGAAAATGGAAAAGTAAATGTTATTAAATAAGTCGAAGATTTTACATTCAGAAATTATTATAGTCGGTTGCACAGGAATGAAAGGAAGACGTGTAGAAAATTTCATCTCAATCGGATGTACCGTTATCGAACGCATCCAAATCCACAAACCCACAAACCCACAAACATACAGTCTCTTTATATATATATATATATATATATATATATATATATATATATATATATATATATATATATATATATATATATATATATATATATATATATATATATATGAGTCTCGGGTAACGAACACTGCCGCGGGTTGCGAACGAAAGCGAGAGAGAGAGAAAGAGAGAGAGAGAGAGAGAGAGAGAGAGAGAGAGAGAGAGAGGTCTAACGTTGGAGACAAACGATCGCGTATAGTACAAATGAAGTTCACGCAGTACTAACATCGCTTAGCGTTAGCCTAGTAGCCTAGTTGTGAACGCTTGCGCAGCCTCGTTTTCATTGGCCTTACTACACAGTACTAAAAGATATCTTAGCAGTGGCACTGTGTTCAGTTTATCTCATTCATTGTTTTCCTTGTTAACCCCATCAGTTATGAGTTCGGAGAACGGTAGTTGTGCTGTTAGGAAGCAGCAACCTATAACAGGGGAGGTAAAGAAGGAAATAATTATGAAACATAAAAAGGGCGTTAGTGTGTGTGACATCGCTAATGAGTACAGCATGGCAACATCAACTATCTCCACCATCATAAAGAAGAAAGAGTTACTCAAATCAGTCGATGTGGCTAAAGGTGTAACTAAGCTGCAGGAGCAAAGGCCTCAAATTTTAGAGAAAGTTGAAAATATACTGTTGATCTGGATCAATGAACTGCAACTTGCAGGATGTAGTGTTAGTGAGGCAATAATATGTGAAAAGGCGAAGGTGTTGCACAACTACTGAACGTAAAATTTTGCCAAGACATCAACAGCAGCTGAAACATGGTGGTGTTGACTGCAAATGTCATGCAAAGGATATGCGAAAAAAATAGTCATATACTGCATCGCAGGGTTCTCACAGATGCGACTCAAGGCAGCAGTTTTCATTGAAACACGCTGCTAATATAATAACTCCGTACTAAGAATTGTAGACTTGTATCATTGTTTACAAGTATCCAAAGCAGTCGTATTATCCACACTGCTATTTGCTTGTGAAATCTGAACCACTTCCACACTTCTACCTTGGGAAGCTACTAAAGATTAAATGGCAAATCAATATACCCAGATACCGAAGTCTTAGAAAGAGCCTCAGTGTCCACTATCCACACTCTATTAATGAAGAATCAGATTCGCTGGGCTGGTCACCTGTCTCGCATACTAGATCACAGGTTCCCTAAACGATTTTGTTTACGGTGAGCTATACTGTGGTAAACGCTCCCAATGCAGACAGAGGAAACGCATTAAAGACGCTCCGAAGATATCGCTCATAGCTATTGGAATTCATCACGACACATATGAGACTGCTGTCAAAAAGACGGGAATTCATGGCGTACATAATAATTACGCAAGGGTGTAGTCATCTGCGAAACAAACAAGACTGCAAGAGTTGTGAAAAAAAAGACTGCACGAAAAAATCTACCGCAGGAGATCCTCCTCGAGAGTCAAGCATTCTTTGCCCATATTGTCAAAGAACATTTCGAGCCAAAATAGGCCTTACCAGCCATCCTGAAATTCAAAGCTCCAAACTTTCAACCCCGCTGGGTGAAATGAGTGGTCATCATCATTCTTGACGGACAAACACCATCAGGAGTTGATGATGTTGGATGTTTGAATTATGTCATACACTGTTATTTAATACACACTTAACATCCCTACCAGTCGAGTGCAGACACGTTATTTTTAGAGGGTTTTCGCGTGACTATTTACATTATTATTGGTGTGCCGGGTTCAGACTCTTATGTGGCGAATACATTCTTCTGGGCTCTCCAGTCACAGAGCATGCATTAGCAAATGCAGGACGCCTTTATAAGTAAAGATATACGCTGACAACCAACGTGCATCACAGACAAAGTGGGACGCAGATATATAAGAAGCAAGTTGGGATTAGATCGTATTGTCAAAGAAAAATATGAACCTCCTGGTATGTATCCCACAGAAGACACATTACCTGGTGTCTTCAGCATTCGAGAAAACAATTTTAATGAGGATTAAACTGAACAGCAGGCGAGTAAAGAGAAACCGTTGGCAGTAGGCGTGAATTCATAGAGATCACTATCTCAACATGTCGCGATCTATATATAACTAAGCTATTCTCATTCAGTCATGTGCATTCGCGTTTACTGTTCAATACTGCTGACAATAGACAGATGATCGCTTGTAGGAGTATTTGCCTGGTTAGCATCTTAAAAGATGTGGAATACTAGCAAAATGGGTTCATATTGTGTCTGAATATTCTTAAGTCCAGTGCATTGAGTGAGATGAAAGAACGGAATTATTGTTCGCTGTTTAAGAATGCCAACCATAGGTCCGAGGCAATATGCACGGTGTCCTCAAGTAATCAATCCAACTTGGGGAACATAATGTTTGGAAATAGACAGACGTGCCAAGAATTCAGGAATCTGGAGTGAGGAAGACCAGATCGCTACACAAAATATACATTAGTCTCTGAAATGGCACAATTAGGTGTTATTTACGAATGGATACTTTTAATGTCACTAGCGTAGTGCACAGATGTCACTCTTGTCACAGCGATTACATCACTGTCTCGATGCCACCCGTGTGTTATAATATACAGTAGTCAGCCTTTTCCCTCATGTACGAACGTGTGTCAGGTCGTTCTCTCGACAAGACACGGTAAACGTGGCGTCATGAGTGACTTCCATGCTTGCGGGTCTTCGTCACACCCAATAAGATCCACCTACGATGTATGTAAAGCATTACAACTTGGCGTATAAATAATGGATACGATACATATTACAGGAAGCAGCGGTAGAGTAGCGACTAACGTTTTGTTTACCGGCCAGGCGAGCATGTGTTGGAATATCCATTGAGGCAGGGATATTTGTTGTTTAACTACGTGAGCTGCAGGTCAACCCGACCTAAAATGGATACCATCAAATTCCCCAGGAAGTAACATCAACAGAAGCGATATTGCCCACATATTCACACATCGATCTCTGGTTGGTCTAAATATATCAATTAGCACCATTTTCTCAATACGTCACACGACGTGGAAAATGGTCCGTGTCACAAAGTTCTTTATCATAACTGAGTGAGATGGTCGTTGTCTAGGTTTCACTGTTCCTTGTATGTCACTATGGAGTGTAAGTAGAGCTAGCCACCTGTCTCACAATGCAACTCACCCCAGTAGTACACATCCATCAGTCAGTGAACAAGATTGATTTGGCGCACATAATCCTTTAATACAGAAAGAACACGGACAAACGGAACATAATTCTATATCCAGAAACCAATATAATCCACAGAATATATATATTTCTTCCTCACGACTTAACACGCACACATCACTGCCTTCTCAAGGCCTGCTTAATCTCAAATTCACAGGACAGTTATCCAGCTCCTATTCCACGGCTGGACCTCACACAATACAACCCACACACTGGGTCTTAGCCTCCACTACTATCCAACCCACTCTGGGTTCAGGCCTCCATTAACTATACAACCCACTTTGGGCTTCAGGCCTCCATTAACTATACAACCCCACTTGGGTTTTAGGCCTGCATTCAAAACTGGGAGAACAACACAGGGGAGATCTCTATCTAACTCCGCTCCTCTCCTTAGATTCCTGCCCCGCTCGGAATCTACACATCCACTGTTCTAAGCGACCCGACTTTCAGTCGGTCCCAGCTTCAACTGCCCTCAAGTTTCCTGACTTCACACAAAACTAAACTGTCTCTCACCCCATCCACCCTGGGGTCTGCATCCACCCTCACCATTATTTCTCATAGGCTGGTTGTTTTTCTCGTACAAAGGTCACTCACCTCAATGGCAATGACCCATGCATATGTCATTACACCCCTCTTAAAAGAAAACATCGTTTTCAAATGTTGGGAGACTAAAACTTATTAAATATGTGACCCCGACATATTGCCTGGGTAGCCCTAAGTATGGCTCCATCTCACTTTAATTACTACACTAAATAATACGTCGAATAGTCATAGTACCCTTCCCTATTACTGACACATCAATACAACCAACTTTCCATCTTGTGTACCAAATTATGAGCTACCAACATCCATAATAATCAACATAACATAGAAAAGCATTATATTTATGTACTCGCAGGTCTATTAATATCTTCCATAACACACGAACTATGTCACTTTACTAATACTGGTCCAAGAATAAATGTTGAGGCGCTGCATTGCCTCTTTCTTCCATCAACTATCTGGAGAGTTTGTGTATCGACCATATATCAGGTGGTTCTTTTCTTGCATTAACCAACCTCTGATTCCTGTCGATGCTGTGTCTACCCTTCATGTACCCATACTCATGTTTCCTATATCTTTAAAACATCTGTTTGCTAATCCTAACCCTGGTTCAGTGATGTCGTTAACACTCTTTTGAACTGCCTTAACTTTGCTATCTGCATATTGTACCGGTACACTGGAGTCTCTGTTTAGTCTGACCTCTTTATTAAATCCTGGCCAATATACCTGGCATCCTGCTCTCTGCTGCTTACGCCTTACTCCTATGTGCCCTGCCCATGCCCTATCCTGAGCTGTTATAGTATATCGGTCTCTATGTGCTAAGGGTACCCCTCCTTGCCTACGCCTGGTTTTGTCATCTGAAAACCAGCGAGTGAGAATATTGTTCTTCATTTCAAAGCACCATCTACCCTTCTTTGATTGTCTATGTCTCACTTTACTACACCCTTGGAAACATTTGTCGAGAGTAGTTTCTTGTCTCTGGGATTCCCTACAGCTATATTTGAGATCCATTCTCACCTGCTCAGCTGTCCTATCCTTGTCCTCAGTGTCTACTTCAAGTGCCTCTTCTAGTTCAGCTATACTCTCTAATTTAGGTTTTATTTTGGTAACTACCTCGTTACTACTTAAACTATGTTTCTGGTCCCAATAAACTACTTCCTCTTCTGTACAATCTTTAACTTCCTGGCACATTTCCAATGATCAGATCTGCCACTGGTGAGTCTAGAACACACGCTGTCACTCTTCCTGTGATGTATGGTGTTTTCACTGTTATCACTGGCTAATGGATAGAATTCTACTGTCCCATTAAATGTTATGCACCTAATCTTTTTCCCTGTGTAATCCGAGGGATGCTACTAAGCTCTTTCTAACTCCGATGGATCGTACATCCGGAATCCCTAATTGTTAACTGCTGGCCTATCATTAACGAATCCATGGTGCATCTTCAAACATCCTCCTGCATGCACTGCTGATCCTGCCTTTAACTGTGTGTACCACACATTAAGACTGGTTCACTGTCTTTATCAAAAAGAGGTTTGCATCCACTACAACTCTCCTTGTTAAATGTTTCAATCACTTGGACTGCATTAGAATGTTCGGTTTCACCACCCGTACATTGGTAGCTGACGTGCCCCTTTTTTCCACATTTGAAACAGATGATCTCCTTCCTGACATTCCTCGTTGGCTCACTGGATGGTTGTACATCACACTCTGCTGCCTTGTGTCTCCAGCTTCCCACAATTCCAACATCCGGCATAACTACTTGGACAGTCTCTGGAAATTCCCCCTTTTGTATTGGTACCGTCCTGCTCTAGCCAAAATGGTTGCCACGGGAAACCATTGTCTTTAGGTTCTTGTTCCTCATATCGTTGTGTTAAATCTACACTTTTTTGATCTTGGTCTGATACCAGGATTCTGATCTTGTTTCGTGTACGCTGCACAGACTATTTCCTCACTGCATTTCTCTACCAATAGAACTGTTTGGATGTGCAGTCATGTAATTTTAGCCCTAACTGAGACATTGTGTCTATGTCCTTTGGCTTACGTTCTTCAAAGAAAGCCACTAAGTTAGTATTGCATGAAGATAATACCTTGTCTCTTAACACTAAATCCACTAATCTATTAAAATCTTTCCCTACTTCTGCCAGCTCCATCCATTTATTAAATGTGTTCTTAACTGTATTGACAAAATCTGTAAAATCCTGATTTGTCTCTGGCACTAATTGTCTAAACTTTGTTCTGTATCCATGCTGAGTTAGTTGGAACTTTGTAAGCAAACGTTGACGCAAAATAGTATAGTTGTTTCTTTCTTCCAGAGGTAAATTAAACATGGTATCTAGGGCCTTACCCGTCAGAAACTCGCCCAGTCTAATAGCATACTCGCCTTCTGGGATGCCTAACGCTTTCGCCGATGCCTCGAATCTCCCCAGATAAGCTTCAAGACTATCACGGTCTGTAAAGTATGGCAGTTTTAGTCTCTGTGAGGAATGGGAAGGTCTTCTGCTTTCTTCACTTTGACCCTTAGATGCAAATTCTAACTTTTTTATAGCAATTTCCGCTTCCATCTTAATCTTCTCTTTCTCGATTTCCACCGCATTTGTTTGTTTTAACTTTTTAAGTTCCAGTTGTGTCATTTCTAGTTTCAATTGTGTCTCTTTCTCTTCCTGTAGACGCTTATCCTCAGCTACCTTTTCTTCCTATAGGCGTTTGGCCTCGCGTTCATTATGCCTCTCCTCTCTTTCCCAGTGCTGAACTTCATTCAATTTTGCTTCTGCAAACTCCTGCAAATCTTTGCCCTTCAGGTCTAACCTTTCCCCTGCTTCAATATATTCCATTAAAGTAGGCATCTTGTCCTTGTGGACACGTTGCTGTCTGTCAGCCAACTATAGATGTAAAGACTCTGCTGCTAGTCTTTGTGTATCTTCCCTACGTACACCCCACTCACTGTGTACGTAAATTCGTAGTACTAATAATATCATTCTGTACTCACCCAGTCATTCTACAAGCACTAGGTAGTGAGGAGGAGGGAGGTATTATCTATATTCCCTCGAATATATACCAAATAGCTGTAGACAAGTTCTGGAAATATCGTTAAACATATATATATATATATATATATATATATATATATATATATATATATATATATATGTGTGTGTGTGTGTGTGTGTGTGTGTGTGTGTACGAATGAAGGACACGATAAGTGAAGTTTATAAAACGCTAGGCGCACAAGCTGAGTATACGGAGACGGTGATCACAAAGAAATAAACCACAGTAACATCCACAAGCTTTTGTAGCGCAACCACAGTGCGCGTAATATATATATATATATATATATATATATATATATATATATATATATATATATATATATATATATATATATATATATATATAAACTGACACGGACCACTAGACAGCAGAAATGACGAAAGATCACAATAATAACATATATCCGTATATCTATAAACAAATGTCATATGTTAATATAATGAAAAGAAAACAAAAAATATAACATCAAAATATACACAGATCTGACGTTAGACACAAAATGGCACGGTATATAATCCAGGACCACCACTGCGTCACTGCAGAACAAAACAAACCGACCTTTCGATTTACTTCCCAGAAAATATATGGTGCACCTCAGAAAATAACTTTTTGCCCTGTCTCGCGACCTTCGCGAAACAACACAAAAATCTCCTACTCCTGACAAACACTGGACCACATACAAATAATTAGCGTAACACCCGACAACAATATATATGACGATGGGAGCAAACAAAGTGTCCAAATGGTTGGCCGACAATAATGTGCTTATTAACCAGTCGCCAAAAGTTCTTCGTTTGTTTTTAATAGTTTTTCGCAATCCGCTGGAAATGTCTACGGACACTAGATTCCAAAATGTTCTTTCGATATGTCGTTAGTTTCCCTGGACGTGGTGACAACAAAGTAATAATCCAAACGTCTTTATATCCTTGGATTGCGGTGATGACGCTTTGTTGCATCATCTATTAGGATTCACATTAACCGACCAGGTTCAACAAACAAAATGGCCACAAATGTCCAACAGTATTCAATCTGTATATATAAATACTTTTTTTGGCGAAGAAATGCGACTATTCTTGTGGTGACGGCGCTTGATTGTCTATTGTAGCATGTCTGCTTAGTGATATGATGACGACAGTAGAACAGTTCAACAAAGACGAAACATAAAGTCTGGTTTTCGTTCAAAACAACTTGTTTATCCAGTTCTCCTATGGAAAATTTTAGTAACTGTTCCACTGTCCATGACCTTGACCACGCAGGTCAACCTCAGTCAGTACATCAGTACTCTTTATCACAATAATACACACTTCATATGTCTGTAAACTGATCCGGAAACATTTTCCGTCATACACAAACACTTCACTGTCCTCGTAAACAGCGCTGACACTCTGTCAACCCGACCTTGATTCTGCTGTTTTTATCCTTCTTGACATTCAGCGTCCCCGCACACACAGACGTGAATATGTTATGGGCAAACCACAATTACACCAGTATTCTTTGGTCAATTCACCCTACCCGTCCTTTTCGTGCGGCCGAAACTCTTGACCTGTCGACCTGCGACCATACAGTGCGATTGCCTCGCCACACACACCTGTCTTCAACGCGCACAGGACTGGCCCGCTCCTGTCATAACCACTTTTTTGTCCACGCGACTTTTCACCTGTGCTGTTCGCATGAACTATAAACACAAACGCCTGTCAGCGTTAATTCTCTGGCGTCCCCGCTAGCTTCAGCAATACTGTCTGGTATCAAATTTACCTGTCGTGACCTTCACGTGAACTGACTGTTATCTGCTCACCAAATCTCACCCAGGCGCAAATCTTGTCTTTATACCGTGGATACGCTCCGCTGTCCACCCTCTCTCTCTCTCTCTCTCTCTCTCTCTCTCTCTCTCTCTCTCTCTCTCTCTCTCTCTCTCTCTCTCTCTCTCTCTCTCTCTGAGTGAGAAATGTTATTTTTACCTGTTTTCTCGTGAACTCTGTATTACTTCTCGGACACTTTTGGCATTGACCGTCTACTGAAAATGGTGTTTATTCCTTGTGCCATAATTGTCGTTGTAATTGGGCATCCGACTAATGTCTCTGATCTTAGTATCCTCTCTAATCGACGAGTTCACAGATAAACAGAATGACAACAATGTCTATATTGTTCTTGACCGGACGTAGCCTCCCAGATAATGTCACAAAGTTCTTTATCATAACTGAGTGAGATGGTCGTTGTCTAGGTTTCAATGTTCCTTGTATGTCACTATGGAGTGTAAGTAGAGCTAGCCACCTGTCTCACAATGCAACTCACCCCAGTAGTACACATCCATCAGTCAGTGAACAAGATTGATTTGGCGCACATAATCCTTTAATACAGAAAGAACACGGACAAACGGAACATAATTCTATATCCAGAAACCAATATAATCCACAGAATATATATATTTATTCCTCACGACTTAACACGCACACATCACTGCCTTCTCAAGGCCTGCTTAATCTCAAATTCACAGGACAGTTATCCAGCTCCTATCCACGACGGGACCTCACACAATACAACCCACACACTGGGTCTAGCCTCCACTACTATCCAACCCACTTTGGGTTCAGGCCTCCATTAACTATACAACCCACTTTGGGTTTTAGACCTGCATTCAAAACTGGGAGAACAACACATGACGGAGATCTCTATCTAACTCCACTTCTCTCCTTAGACTCCTGCCCCGCTCGGAGTCTACACATCCACTGTCCTAAGCGACCCGACTCTCAGTCGGTCCCAGCTTCAACTACCCTCAAGTCTCCTGACTTTACACAAAACTAAACTGTCTCTCACCCCATCAACCCTGGGGTCTGCATCCACCCTCACCATTATTTCTCATGGCTGGTTGTTTTTCTCGTAGTCTTGCTACAAAGGTCACTTACCTCAATGTCAATGACCCAGGCATATGTCAGTCCGTTACTTTTTTTACTTTACTTACACCGTGCATTCCAGCCTAGCAGCATAGTCAACATGATGACTCTCAGTTTATAGGAAAATAAAGAGATATGATAGTTAGTCCGCGGTAGCTTAGTCACTAGATGCGTGCCTACTGACCTGATGGTGAAAGGATCTAATTCACATTCACACATAATTTTAAAATTGACCTGAGTTTCGAGGTTGACCAAGCCTAAAATAGGTGTCAGGAAATGTCTTGGGAAAGGAAGGTGGCCTGTGTGAATTAGACTACGTAACCCCTGGAGCGCCGACTAGCTCGTAGAAATATGGGTCTAGAATCATAAGAGGAATACGCCTTAAGGAATGTAAAAGGATCTCTTACTTACTTTACTTACAATGTCTATAGAACAAGAACATATTTGGCTGCATCTCATCGGGTGCATACTACAGAGTTATATATCATATCAAGTGAATAGATGAATAATACTTTACCTGTTACGCTTACATATAATCACATGTACTGTTCGAACAGGGACCATTTGTTATTCCCACGGTAATTTTAAACTTACCAGGAAAAATTTTCTCTTTTTGCAACAAAACAAAAAAAAAAAAAGAAAAAAAAAGAAAAAACAAAACTGGCTGTAGACGCTTAATAGCTAACGCTTCGCTATATCTAATTAATAGTTTACTGTTCGTTGATAGTTTACGAGATGTTGAAAAATCGACGAGTATGGTATTTTATAGCTTTTCGACTGCATAGGGATTACTCTCTATTCTACCCACACTTGTGTATGTTCGGCTACTCAATGGTTTAATTGTCTTTCTGTTCTACGTATGTAAGTTGCTTGGCACTTTCAATGGAATTACCAACCACAGTTTGTTTTGATGTACACCAAATTTGTGATTTATGTGTTTCAGGTAAAGCATTATTCATTTATTCACTTCATATAATATATAACTCTGCAGGATGCACGTGACGATATGCAGCGAAATATGTCACGCAATAAATCGTACAACATATTGTTTGCGGCCTCTGTTTAAATTCACTAAGGGAATAGAATGTGTTGAAAAGAACATACTGATTGATTCTAGCATTCCATCATCTTTACGCACTAAACAATTCTTTAGAGACATCTCACTAGAAATGCATACTCAGCTTAGCCACTGGAGCTTGTTCCTTGAGCGTGTGTCCCTGCTTGAATACGAGCACTAGTATAAACACCATGAAGACTACTTTTATTGGTTGAATAAGAAATACGTTCGTCAGAAAACCGGTGAAGAATGCCAGCGCCCAGTCAACGCTCTTCTCATAGCCTAGACTCAAGCCATACAGCATGATGTAGTAGGAGAGGAACACGTTGTAGATGACAAGGAAGGTCCATGTCACATATATGAACCACCATGGCAGCCTGTTGAACAACGATGATTTATTTGCCATTAAAATTTACGCCAGAATATTTAACCTACATTGTAATAACACAACATACCCATTACCTGTCTAATGAGTGTTACGAAGGACTGCTACTTTGTTTGTGCACACATGTTTACTATGTTATAATGTAAAGCATTTACAGGCGCCTTCAAACATATCTGACTATGGGTATAATATAAGTTAGAACAGGACACTTTCTGTGGCATGGCTAGGAGTTTATGTTGACAAAGCTCTTAGATGTAGAAGTCTCACTTAATTAAGTCAAGTTTATGCTTTTCGATTCATTCTCACTTAGTGCTGTCAGGTTGATATTCGTTTCTGTCGTACAGTCACGGATATCGTCTTTTGTGAAGATATACATGTTTTGTTGTTATAAATTATCACAATGATTGCAGAACCGCAAGTTTATATTATGACATCGCTTGGGCGTGCAGTAGTCAGCTACCAGCTGCTGCACGGACACACTTATCTTACGTGCCGGTTATTCCCATCAATCAATCAATCAATCAATCAATCAATGAATCAATCAGGTGCTGTATCCGCAATGAAGGTTGGCTGCAATGGATCTCCAACACTGTCTCTCGCCTTGACTGTACATTCTGTCAGGCTGATGTTCGTCCATCTCTTGATGTTATCCTTCCACTTGTATCGTTGTATCGCCCTCAACCTTGCCTTCCAGTATGGTTTTTATAAGAGTATCATGTCTTTTAACGTGGCCAAAATATTTCACTTGTCTCCTCTTTATTTCTTACATCAACTCTCTCTCTCTGCATTCCCAGTTTTTTTTTTTTCTAGGACCTCTGCATTTGATTGTTTTTGTTTCCGTGAAATACGACCTATTCGTCTGTATATCCACATCTCCAAGGCAATGCGATATTTACTTTATTTTAAGGCTGCTGTGTGTAACGGCACCCTGCAACACCCCACCCCCACCCCCACCCCTAACCCCAAATTGCACTATCCTATCAATTTCACAAACATGTCTAATCTTCAGCCTGTGCCATTCAACGATTGTCTCTCTTCATTGTGTACCCCCATATATTACACAAAGCTTCATGCAGAAGGTAATCCTTGCTGCTGAAGTCCTGGTTGTATGTTTGTCAAAGTTCATTATGTTTAGATAAAGACGGTTGTCAGGGTCTTAAACTTAGCTCGCTTTCCTAACTAGTGTGAGACAGTACAAATACAACATGATTTGACGTAAGACTCAACGATACATCGTTTGGTGGATTTATTAACATATCAAATACATAACGATGATCACAAATACATATAATGAATACTTTACAACTTACATCCACAATACAGTCACAAGTCTGACTCGCAAGATGTCCAGACACTCGCCTTTCAATACAGAAACCACACAATGCCTTTCTCACACGTCCGTCCTGTTCCGTGTCCCCAGAGCTGTCTGGACCTGGTAGGCCACTTGCCTCCTGCCTGACGTGGCGTCACGTGGCAGTCGTGCGTCTTGCGTTGGCGGCCTGACCGCTGGTCAGCCAGCGATCTCGCAGGCCGGTAACTCATTCGCCTGGCGGCGCAACGAAGTGGTTGCATCCCTTACTGGGAGCTAAGTCGCCTGGCGGTCGTAACGATGTCCCTGCATCGCTGTCCACTGTCGGACTCTGACACGCTCCCCCGGTAACTCCATGAAAGATGTCGTCTTTCATGCTATGTCTGTACCTGTTGGGTTCATAGTATACCCTTGTCAGAGTCTACCTTTCCATTGTTATACAAAACGTTATCAAAATTACACACATGCCATAGAAATATATAAGAACTGGGAGTTGGGTACAAAGACATGTGGTGCTTCATGTTTAACACATATCAGGCTTCACCCTCTCGATGGCTGGTTACCTCAATCGTATTATCACCCAGTCGGATCAGTAGCACCAGCTTCACGCATCTACGTCAACGCAATTTGAAAAAAAATAATAATATGGTTCTTGAAACAAAAACCATCTCGCGAGACTGAAATACGACTTTATATAAGTCGTATAAAACACTCAAACCCTGTCCCTACTTGGCCAGGAGTTATTGTGTTGGTATACAATGTTGGCAACCCTTTGCCATGCCCAGTAGATGCCTGCCTGTGGTGTCAACACTTTAACAACAACATGTTATATTACACACAACACATTAGCATATACATTTCAAATTATGGCCCTTTGTGTGAAAATGTAATAACAATAAAATGAAAGGGAAATAATTTTAACATTAGTGAAACACAATAATTTACAATAACTATTTAAATTCTTAGTGTCATTGCTTGACGTTTCTTCATATTAACGGAAAAAAGTCGGTAATATGAATACGTTAATCAAGATATGATTCTAAGATTACATTAGAGAAATAAATAAACACACAATTCGTGTATTCAATTTTATAGAATCGCAAACATTTTAAAATCGTCAAAACTTTTTAACATTTTCAATGTCGTCTGCTATGTTTGTTCTAAATTTATAATTAATCCGGAAGTACACACGAGCTGTACAATCAGCTGTTGGTTAAGATTGTAGAACACACCTGTTCCGGTTTGATGTAGTTTGAAGAAGGAACAATGTTCTCAAAGTTCGTGGATTTTGGTACACAATCTTCTGGATTACGATAGAATGTTCATGTGTTAGCTGTTTCAGTTGAACATTAAAGATTTCGGTTCACTGCAGAGGTGTAGAAAAGTCGTCACTGTTCAGTTTTACTTTCACACTCGTCATTAAAATGTTCCTGGAGGAATCAACACGACGTTGTCACTGTGAAGTTGGATAAATCGCTTCAGGTAAGTGCGAACGTGACACTGTTCTTGTACGTAATATATACAGTTAATAAAGTTCGCTTTCTACCACATACTACACATTTATACACGACAATCACTACATGAACTAATAAAATAAGAACACTATATATAATGGGAGTAATCCCTATCACAATATTGTAGACATTACACAGCTTTTTGTGAATGAAACAACACTATTCACTGCTAAATGGCTGTGTCGGTCTGAGTGTATTTCTACATATCGCACTCAGCCATTGGTGCTCACTGGGTCGGTCGGACAACGTGACAAAAGATCGGCAATTGAATTGGTTCTGCCTGGGATATGTCGAACCTCAAAGCTATAATCTTGAAGTTTCAAAGACCAGCGTGCAATCATATGATTCGATGGCACACCTGAATTCATCCATCGTAAGGGGCTGCTGTCCGATTCTACGATGAAATGGCGTCCTAGAAGAAACCTAGACAATTTGGTGATCCCTACTACTAAAGCTAGGGCTTCTAGTTGAGGAATGGACCATGCCCGCTCTCGGGCTTTCAGCTTCCGGGATACAAAATAAACTGGGTGGAGGATGTTGTTATACTCCTGCAACAGGACTGCTCCAATCGCGACGGAGCTAGCATCTGTGCGTAATCTGAAAGGTAAACGGATATCGGGCAATTTAAGGATAAGATTATGTTTATTCTTATCTGAAAAACATGCTAGCACTTTATGAAATGCGATTTTTAGGCATTCATCGTGTACAATTTTCTCAGGTTTATCCTTTGTTAGTAAATTAGTAAATACCTCGGTCAGTTCCGAAAAATCAGGAATAAATTGCCTATAGTAATTGATTAGGCCTAGCAAACTTCTGACCTGTTTCTTAGTGGTCGGAAGTGAGAGTTTTAGTATCTTGGACACAATTTTATCGTCTGTCGTGACAAAGCCATTGGATATTTTGTAACCCAAGAATGATATTTCCTGGTAGGCTATGCCTACTTCTGCCGGCTTCACTGTCAGTCCGTGCTGTCTGATCCGTTCAAATGTTTGGTCTAATGTCTTAATGTGTTCCGTCATTGTCTGTGTGTGAATGCATATGTCGTCAATATAGCAGATTATGTTAGGAATGTCTCTTAGCAGTAGTCGTGTCATACGTACGAATGTGGCTGGGGCGTTAACTAGCCCAAATGGAAGTTTGCACCATTCGTACAGTCCCCAAGGTGAGGCGAAAGCTGTCAGATGTCTGCTCTGTTCGTCTACAGCAATCTGCCAATATCCTTTAACCATGTCTACAGTCGTGAAGAACCTAGCGTCTGTCAGTTCTGTCAGAAGATCGTCAGTGTTTGCCATAGGCTCAAGATCTAGAACAGTTATTTTATTCAGTTTTCGGTAGTCGATGCACAGTCTTATGGTATTGTCCTTTTTGCGTACTATGACCATGGGAGATGAGTAGTCTGATTGGGATCGTCTTATGATGTTATTTTTCTCTAAGTTGATGATTTCTTGATGTAACTGTTCTTTGTAATGTAATGGGATGGTGTATGGTCTGCATCTAATGGGTGCGTTCGATGTTAGTGCGATGTGATGCTGTATTAATTCTGTTTGTCCTGGGTTGTTGGAAAAGATGGTGTTGTACTGTTGTATAAGTTGTTTGCAACTGTCTGTGTCTGCTTGAGTTAAATTTGGATTGATTTTGATCTCCTTCAAGCAGTCTGTCGTGTCTAATGCAGGTGTTGGAATTTCGTCACTAGCATCGTCGTCTTCGTGATCTATTATCACTGTACAAGCTGTTGTATCGTCTTGTGCGTCGTCTCTGTTGTAGTAAGGTCTTAGCATATTTATGTGAAATATTTTGTGTTTGTTTTTTATAAGGATCTCGTAGTCTACAGGTGAAATCTGTCTTGTCACTTTAAAAGGTCCCTGCCAAGAATCAGTCAGAAGGTGTCTGTCACTAGGTAGCAGAAGAAGAACGTCCTGTCCAGGTGTAAATGTTATTGTCCTGTTACCTTTGTCAGCATGCTGTCTATACGTAGCACCAGATAGTTTTAGTGCATTCTTTGCAATAACACAAGATTTGATGATTCTTTCACGCAATGATGTCACATATAAGTATGATGATATGGGTTTAAGTACTGGTGTAGAGTCAGTTAACATTTGGTGGTAAATGGTCAATGGGCCACGTGGTTTGGCACCATAGATAAGTTCAAAAGGAGAGAAACCGGTACTAGCATGTGGTACCTCGCGATAAGCAAAAAGAATAGCTGGTAGATATACATCCCAGTTGTTGGGGTGTTCTTGCGTCACTTTTGCAAGCATATGCTTAAGATCCCCGTTAAACTTCTCTATTACTCCGCTACTGTGAGGATGGTAGGGGGAATTGAAACACTGCTTAACTCCCAGCATTTTGGTGAAAGCTTGGGTGGATGCGGCAATAAATTGAGTGCCCCTATCAGATTGGATAGTATCTGGAAACCCTATCCTAGAAAAAATATGGAAGAACACTTCCATTATTTCGTTGGCAGTTATGTTCTTTAACGGAATAGCTTCTGGCCAGCGACTACATTGATCAATCAACGTTAGAATAAATTTATTCCCTCTAGTTGTTGTATGACTGAGAGGGCCCACTATGTCAACCGATAGCTTTTCAAAAGGTCGACTGGCTAAGTCGGTGACTTGCAACTTTGCCTGTGGGTGTTTACCTTTTTTAATCAATTTCTGGCAGGTGTCACAACTTCTGCAATATTCTTTGATGTCATTGCAAAATTTTGGCCAGTGAAATTGTGTCAATAACCTTGATCTGGTCTTAACGTATGCCATATGTCCTGCAAGAGGTATATCGTGTGCAAGATGTAAGGCTTGTTTGCGGTAACTAGTTGGCAAAACAGTTTGCTCTGTGGTATTGTCACCTCTGATGTAATACCTAGTGAGTATGTTATTTTTCAAAGCAAAATGCCATTTTGCATTTTTGGTTACTTTTGGCTTTCGGCCGATCAGGTCAAAGTATTTTGACAATGAAGGATCAGCTTTTTGGGCTATTACAAATGCTTCCTTCATGGTGTTAGTAGGTTGTGAAACTGGGCTGATCAATTGTATCGCCTCAGTTTGATTTACTTCATCTTGCACTCTAGCAGTAGCTCTTGTTACTGCGTTCACACACTCAATGATATCAGATGATGATGATGGAACAATAGTTTCAATGATGTCATGAGAACTTAGTGCTACATTAGCTACATTAACATCAATAGGTGGTGTGATACTTTCAATGATGACATTTGATGATGATGTTATGGTATCATCATTACATGAAGATGTTATGTCATGAGGTTTATCATTTACCTCAGGTAAATTACCAATAATTATATCACAAACTGGACTGGTTAGTGCAGCGCACTTTACTTTCCCAGTGAGGAAAAGGTGTATCAATATATGCCCATGCTAATGGGTATCTTTCAATATTGCCTGAGAATGTTCTACATGTTACGTGCCTGCCTGTGTAATCTGTAGGCAATATGAACGTTCTTTTCAGGCCAATAATTGAACTGCCCGTATCGCGAAGGACTGTAGCCCGCTCGCCATTTACATATCCGTGATGGATGATTATTTTGCCTTTTGAGTCTACTACCAAATTAGCTTCTTCATTGGCAGTAGGGATGGTATGACCGCATGTTAAAGTACCATCTTCATAGAAGGTGTTACAAACAGAGCATTTGTTTGGGTTGAATATGTCAAACTCCTGTGCTGAGTTCACAGGATGTTTCTCTGGCTCTTCTTCTTCAGACGTGGAATTGTCATCCAAGGCGGCACCTGCTTTTTTTATCATCCTGCCTGCCCTTACAAGTGTTCCGATGGTGTCCTGAACGCCTTACAGAGAAAACATTTAGTCGCACTCTTGAAGGTTTCACGTTCCTGATTTCGTTGATTTACCTTGTGTTGTAAGTACGTCTCATAGTCAGGGTTTTTATCACACATCTCATTCGGATGATGAGACTTATTACAATGAATGCAATGATAAAATTTCTCAGAGGTAGGCTTACGAAATTTCTGCCTACTATAGGTTTGTTTATCATAATTAGCCGCTGCTACAAAGTTAATGTTAGTATCATCAGAAGCAAAGCAATGTTTGTTGGCTGTGTAGTAAGCCGACCCACGTCTTTCAATCTCATCCACACTAGAGCATTCATTCTCTAACAAAAATTTAGCAAAGGCTGAAGGAATAGATGACACAATTTTGTCTCTAATGATTAGATCTTCCAATCTCTCATAACTTTTCTCAATTTTGGCTGCTGAAGTCCATTTGGTGAAAATATCTCGGACTAAGCAGAGGTAGTCAGAGAACGTTTGAGTCGGTTTTGGGCTCAATTTACTGAACTGTTCTCTGTAACCTGCCTCATCTAACATGAAATGTGCCATAATCTTAGATTTCAGATAATGGTAATCTTTTCTGAGGTCTTTGGGGATGGTTTCAATAACTTTAAGAGGTTCCCCTGACAAACTCCTCATATACACAATATTCCATTCAGACAGTGGAACTTGATAATGTTCCATTAAAGTTTCAAAATTTTGGGTAAAGGCTGCGATGCAGTCACCCGAGGTATAATTACGTACAATACCTTGGTATTTCTTATACTGGTTTTCTTTCTCCAGTCTTTCAGATTTCTTATACTCTTTGTTAATCGCAGTCTCAGTGTCAAGTTGTTTTATTTTCAACTGTAACTCTAGTTCTTCCCTCTTACTCTGAGCTGCTATTTCTGCCTTTTTCAGCTCTGTATCTTTTTCGATCTCGGCCTTTTTCAGTGCACTATCTATCTCAGCTTGCTTTGTCTTTGCCGCCCGTTCTAATTCGGCTTGCTTTAAGGCTGTGTCTGCCTCTATTTGCTTGGAAGTTCTTTCTGCTTCTGCCTGCTTACGAGCTCTTTCAGCTGCTCTTTCTTCGCGTTCTGCTGCTCTTTCATCGCGTTCGGTAGCTTTTTCCTGAACTAGTAGGTATTCAGCGTATTTCTCCTCACTCCACTTAGTGAGTTCATCACCATGTAACTGTAATTTTATGCCCATATCGATGAAATCAAATAATGAAGACATGATGGAAAAATGTCAATGAAATACCAGCCACACACAATATGTTATAAGTGGTTAGTAATCAACAAGTTACAATTTGTTTATCTGGACGATATGTGCCTAAAAATGCATTTGTTAAGTATACGAAAAAGGAAAAAGTATACTCAAGTGCCCTGGATGCGGTGAAGAACGGTTGGAAATCGGGCTAGGAACTGTAGGGTCGCTACTTCGAATCGCAAATGACCTCTACGGCAAGGTTTCGGATGGTACGGAAAAACCTGCTTTTATTTTGGAAGAAGATAAATTAGCGTCTATTTGTTGGTGTGTGCCTGCTTGTCACTAAGTGTTGATTAGGTTTGTATGGCGTTGAGTGTAATTGTATGTCGTAAGTTTGTCCGTCAACAGTTTTTTTTACAATACACGTACTTTCTTTCCAAACACTTTTTGCGTTCCACAAACTCAATTCACAAAGACAATCTACAAGTATCTTAACACGCTACAACATTGATGACACATCACTTACATCAAGATGACATTCAGTAAGGACATAGACATCAAGTTTACAAGATGGCGACAAGGTCAAAATGGCGACAAGATCACAATGTCGACAAGGTCAAAACGGTGACAAGTTTCACAAATCACAAATGTTTTACACGATTACAGGATCAAACAGAATGTATGCATTGTACGTTTACAAATGGTCTTACACATGTTTAAATAATGTAGTAACAATCAAAATGAGCCTTCCATGATCACATTTAAATCTAAGTCTAATTAAATTCAATGTTCAACAAGGACAAGCTATTCACGTTCAAATATAACTAAATTAAAGCTGGACGAGCCCTCCACGTTCACACATGTCAGGGTCTTAAACTTGGCTCGCTTTCCTAACTAGTGTGAGACAGTACAAATACAACGTGATTTGACGTAAGACTCAACGATACATCGTTTGGTGGATTTATTAACATATCAAATACATAACGATGATCACAAATACATATAATGAATACTTTACAACTTACATCCACAATACAGTCACAAGTCTGACTCGCAAGATGTCCAGACACTCGCCTTTCAATACAGAAACCACACAATGCCTTTCTCACACGTCCGTCCTGTTCCGTGTTCCCAGAGCTGTCTGGACCTGGTAGGCCACTTGCCTCCTGCCTGACGTGGCGTCACGTGGCAGTCGTGCGTCTTGCGTTGGCGGCCTGACCGCTGGTCAGCCAGCGATCTCGCAGGCCGGTAACTCATTCGCCTGGCGGCGCAACGAAGTGGTTGCATCCCTTACTGGGAGCTAAGTCGCCTGGCGGTCGTAACGATGTCCCTGCATCGCTGTCCACTGTCGGACTCTGACAACGGTATAAGAGCATATAATGCACAGACAATGGGAGTGTCCCTTTTACAGTCTCATATGATTCGCGTGACCACTTTTGACATCTTTTTCCAGCTTCTCCCGAGCTGTGACATTGTCAGCACGCTCACAATGTACCCAGTCACTGAAATAATTCATTGTTGGTACAGAGTGTCTAACACAGTTGTTCTCAACCGGTGGGAAATTACCCTGTGGGGGGGGGGGGGGGGATTATAGGGTTTCCAGGGGGGGGGGGGGGATTAAGATTATTTCAAGATCGCGTTAATACAAGAACCAATTACTTGATATTGTTTTTCCCTTCATACTGTACGGTTCTGTACGTCTCACCCTTCTAAAATTCAATTTATAAAGTAAGTAGACTCACAATTCATGTTTTATGTGGACGTCTAGACTTGTTTTAGTATGTGCTATTAGATTTAGCTTCCATTATTACGTATACTGTGTAGGGGCTGGGGTGGGATTTTTAGGTAGGAATTACGAAAAAGGGGGGGGGGTCGGGGAATGACGTTCTGAAAATAAGGTGAAGGGGGGGGCACGGGCCAAAAAATGTTGAGAACCACTGGTCTAACACATCTTTGTTCCACGTCCACTGCTGCTATCACCCTCAGTGCATTGAGTCCCGCCCTTTTCTTTGACACCACTTCTCCCACGCGATCCCTGAAAGACACAATTTTTTAAAATGCTATTCCCACACATTTGATTTGGTTATTTCACCCTGTTGGTCAGACTGCCATTGTCAATGGTCTCTGGGACAACATCCCTACCATGTATGATATTCAATGAGCACCATCACATGGCTGATTTTTCAGGAATGAGACGGAATCCGTTTCCTTGTGCCATTCACACACTTTATCCACCGCAACCTACAGTTCTCCAGATGTGTCTAATCTCTTTCTCCTTTTTCAATAAACATCATCAGCAAATATTCCAGTGCGCCCTTATCCATAAACTTCTCCTGTGTCACCTTCTTTGCATGTGCGTTGCAAAGTTTGCACTTTATTGCCCTTACGCTATCTTAGTATAAAAACATGTGAATATTGTTATTTTTCATTGTCATTAAGTAAAATAGAAAATATGAAACCATAATATACATTAACTTGCATATTTTGATGTCAGACATCAGAAACATAACAACTATCTTATAAAGTGATGGAATCCTTAGACTGCCAGGGGAAACTGCCAATAATTGCTTACACCTATTGCCGACACGTATATATAGCTCGCAGGTCTCCCTGGCCTAAGAGATTACATCTTTCTCCTTAATCTTGTATATTTTCGTAAGTGACGTGATGTGCGTGAGAAACGGTGGCGGTTCTCGCCGCGTCGGAAACTTACGGGTATGTGAGCCGGTCGCTCACAAATCAATGCCAACTACTGAGTGTAATCTTGCCTAGTACATCAACAGACGATGAAAAATGCTGGTGTTGACTGCAACGTCCTGTAAGGGATATGCAACACACACACACACACACACACACACACACACACACATATATATATATATATATATATATATATATATATATATATATATATACACACTAGCTGACCCGGCCCGGCTTCGCCCAGTCCTGGCGGGGATCTATCTATCTATCAGTCTGTTTGTCAGTCTGCTTGTTTGTCTGTCTGTCTGTCTGTCTGTCTGACCCGGCACGGCTTCACCCAGTCCCTGGTCGGGAGCATCTCATTTAATTCATATAAGTAGTCATATAAGCTCCCGTTCCCGACTATCTGTCTGTCTGTCTGTCTGTCTGTCTATCTGTCTGACCCGGCCCGGCTTCACCCAGTCCCTGGTGGGGAACATCTCATTTAATTCATATACGTAGTCATATACGCTCCCGTTCCCGACTATCTGTCTGTCTGTATGTCTATCTGTCTGACCCGGCCCGGCTTCACCCAGTCCCTATACCAGCCATATAAAAAAAGTTACTTGCATATCCTTTACAGGAATTCGCAGTCAACGCCAGCATTTATTGCCTTTATGATCGCTTGGCAAGTTTACGTTCAGTAGTTTGCCATGCTTTCTGAATGACCGGCATCCATGTCATTTGGTAAAAAACCAACGCAAGGCAGTCTTCTGCCAAATAACCCACAGATGTGTTTCGAACTCGGGTATGCGAACTGCGTCCATTATTCCTTCGCCAAGGACCGACATCAGCCATATACTACCAACATTATCCAAATAACACATATGCACAATCAAAACCTGCAAGATGAGACGCATAAGAAGAGCTTCCAACATTACCATCCTAGGCGACCTAAGAAATGTTTTCAGAAAGAGCAATACGTTGTCCTGCATACATTGACAGGCAGAAGATCAAATGGCTCGGTCATCTCGTTAGAATGCAACACCATCACTTACTAGCACTGGCGCAGAATATCTGATACTAGAGCAAGATGGCGCCCGAGAAGAAAATAGACTGGCGTTATCAGAGACATTGTAAATTCAAACGTAATGACACTTTACTTGTGTCACCCATCTTCGCTGGAACGTCAACTATTCCTCCCGCTTACCCTTGACGGCAAGAATGGAAGATCATGATCATCATCACCATCAAGTGCCCTGCCAGCTGGCGTAGGCGTTCATGGCTCTCCACAGAGAGGTTTTCTGGATCAACTCTGCTGCTGATATTCCTCCGTGCCACCGTCTCAATCCACCCAGCATCATTTCTCTTGGTCTGCCTCTGCCTCTTTTCCCTTCGATATTTTCAGTTGTCACGATGTTCTCCAATGCCTCTCTTCTCATTACATGACAAAAGAAAACTGTTTGTCTCTTTCTTATTGTTGTATATAGTGTTCTAGTTTTATTAGCTTGTTTCATGATGGCGATTACTTAAAGAAATTGTCTATAATATTTTCTATTTTCAGACCGTTTTAATTTCGCAGTTGTTCAGTCTGGTTTGTTCTTATCAATTCTATAAAAACCATACCTCTCCATGCTTGGTATCACGTTTATACATTGTCGATATTTCATAACCACATAATAACCTTAGTCAAATCTTTATTACTTAAATGTATGATCTGACTGCATGACTAGGATAACAACTTACACTCGGACATTCTGTATGTTGACTTATACTGAAGGCACTTACATGTAAACTGTGTTCCCTGCTATTTCTGTAGGCTTGTCTGTGGGTTTGACATCTGCAATAACATGACACGAAACATGTCTGGAAGTAGTTATCTGCTGTGAGTCTGTGATGTGATAGTGTCATTACATTTCATAGGCCTGATATAAGTCTGTGATGTGTTAGTGTCATTACATTTCGTAGACCTGCTACTAGATGTATGTAATGTGATAGTGTCATTACATTTCGTAGATCTGCTATAAGTCTGTGATGTGTTAGTGTCATTACATTTCGTAGACCTGCTACTAGATGTATGTAATTTGATAGTGTCATTACATTTCGTAGATCTGCTATAAGTCTGTGATGTGTTAGTGACATTACATTTCGTAGAACTGCTGCTATATGTATGTAATGTGATAGTTTCATCACATTTCGTAGATCTTCTATACGTCTGCGATGTGTTGGTGTAATTACATTTCGTAGACCTGCTACTATATGTAAGTAATGTGATAGTGTCATTACATTTCGTAGATTTGATATAAGTCTGTGATGTGATAGTGTCATTACATTCCATAGACCTGAATGCCCCGAGGAATAGGTGGCTGATCAGTTTAGTGTGTGTATCTCATAAAGTATTATTATGTATCCTTTCTATTTACAACATTTATATTGCCATGATTTTTCTTCTTTGTGTTAGGGGGCTGAGTGGTCTCGAGGTGCTGAGTGGTCTCGAGGTATGGTGTCCGCCTCGAGTGCTGGAGGTCCTGGGTTCAGGCCCCGGTGAGGACCGGGATTTATTTAAAAAATCCATCTGGAATTCCAGTCATAAAATTTCCCCTGGTCTCTGGGTAGTGAGATCGGACGCCCGTGTGTATTGTTGAGCACGTAAAAAATCCCTTGGCAGTTGGAAATCGAAAAAGAGTAGCCTAACGGCGCTGCCCGGGCAAAATTTTGAGTTAAAAATATTCCCAAAGTATTTAAGGATCCTCGCCAATGCAACGGAGTTCGTGCATTGAGCTGAGTTTCTCCAGACTCGGGTTTGAGTTAGGAGGAAAACGGAGTACTTATGGGTGTGATATACATTTTCACAAGAGTAACATGCACTAAAATAATTCCAGGCAATAAAAATAGTTCGACACCGCTCATTCCCAGCACCGATAATCCGACTTTTTCATCGACCCATTGTGACGTCACCCCCGGAACAGCGAAATCTAAATATAAGCCAATGCGGGAGAAAATCTGTCTGTTTTGTGAACTAACCCACACACACACACGACGCATGAGAGATAGGGTGAGGAAGGGAGTGATAGTCTCTTCAAAATCAACTTAGCAAAGATAATTTAGTATAAATTAGATAGGAAGAAAAACATCAGCCCTCGACATCGCACTGAGAAAAATCTGAAGCCTGGTGCCGAAGTGTGGAAGAAATTCATTTTAAATGAAGGTAAACAATATAATTTAGTTTAAATCTTAGTTAGTTGTGAGCCTATTTTCCCAGAAGAGAGTTGGTAAGTAGACTCGGTTGAACACGTGTGGTGAATAATAGAAGTTAATTTAATTGTTATAGTTTATAGATAAACTATTAATTAAGAATACCCATATTGAATGTTATTCTCTCCCAAAAGTAAACACCTGACTTAATGTATAAAAATCAGGAATCCAAGTGGTACATTTAATTCTTAAGCAACTCAATCTACAATGATTTGGAATGGTGAGTTCTTAAGGAATTTAATTTAGTACAAACTGAATAATATTATACTCAGTCATCATAGTCATAAACTACTGTACATTAGGAAAACTACAGTGTTTATTTTCTCCCAGCTAAGCAACTTAGTTAATGTATAAAGCATTAGACACATGTTGTAACTTTTATTTCTAAAGCATGAAACTGAATCTACAATGAATTAGAGTGACTTAAGGAACTTCAGAATTCTTTGTACAGTGGTAAGGACATAATGTATATGGCCCACTGGTAAGATTAAAAACTAGTTTACATGTGCCAGCACTAATAGAGAATTTAGTGGAATGTGTATAGTCAAGTAGATGGAGCACATTAGTCAGTAAATTTATTTTTTTTACATGAGAACACGGACAACCAAATAGTTTTCTTTTAATTCATGAGCACATGAGAACCAGCCAGAGTTCTACAGGTCTCATAATTTGTGCGATGGTTCAGCCACTTGGGGTAAGGCAAATATATAAACGTGGCTGTTAAACATGGGCAATAATAATATTTGTGCCTCATAATAGTTCGTAACCAACCGCCATGCAAGAAGTATTTTAATTCATAATGCCTGAATATGAATTGGATATATCACCTAAATTGTATGTATTTCATGAGAACATGTGATAACTCCTGGACGCCATGTTGCTAAATCCTGGATGAATTGCCTAAGTGTGTCTAATGATCACAATGATCACTATGACATTGTTGATAACATGTCTGTGAGGATTCATGTGTGAGTTCATCATTGTTAAACAGATGTGAATGTATCATTTCATAAAACCCACCAGCATGCATGACTACAAGTTAGGTTGAAGGATGAGATTCCCTTGTAATGTCATTCTTTGTGACTCTATGAATGTATTCTGTGTAAAGCACCTACATATGCATGATTGTCATCCATACAGATATGATTGTGTCTGATGAATGGGTGAGACCTCATTGTGATGCCATATGGTGTAAACATGTTATGTTGTCCTTTGGAAATCACATAAGTACCCACTTTACATGACAGTATGAAGGATGTGTGATGAATGATTCCTATATGATCACCCATACCCATATGAATGTGTCTGTGGACTGAGTGAAATTATCATCCATACATATGAATGATGTCAGAGTTGAGTGAGGGAGTGAAGTTACAAGCTGAGTGAGAGAGAGGGAGTATAAGCCAACAGTCAATCTCATGATAGCCGGCAACTTTGATGTGAAATGCCATGCCTATCACCAGAGAAATGCTTCGGTGTAACCCATAAACTAACAAATAATTTAGTACACTCCGGCGCATAACACCACTGTGTATAAAGTATCATTCATATCCCTATCATCTAGTTTTGTGCGCTAAGCACGACACAAACCATATCATACATTACGCATAGCCCCAGCATCTGTGTTTGTAATTTAAGCAAAATCCCACTTTGTAGTTCATGTTAACACATATGGTCTATTGTAATGATAATAATGAATTTCAAAGATGATGAGGATGACTGTAATTTAATGAAAATGATATAACCATGATTATGATGATAATGTTAGAATAATGTAATGATTTCTAATGTCATAAACATGATAATAATGATGATGATTGTAATAACAATGTAATAATTATGAAAATAATGATAAGGATTTGAATTACAATTATTATAAAAACCATGATGATGTTGATGATAATAATCAATATTACATCCATGAGAATGGAAGAAATCTTCTCACTTGAAGCAATTAATGAAGAAGAATACACCTGAATGCTATACAAGAATAATACCAGAATGTACTTATCTTGTTTAAAAGCAAATACTCATGGAAATGGGAAATGGTTTTTAAAAGCTCTTAATGTATAAGACCCTTTTTCCTGAATAGGAAAAGATGAAGTAGAGAACAAAACTAGATACAGAAGAGAATGGTCAACATAATTGTTAAATTCCCAATCACTCAAGGTATTACTTCTATAAACCTGAGGACAGGCATAGGTGATGATGAAACTGCACATCTGCTAGTTAAACCTTGAACACTTGATAGTGGAAGATTGGATTGAGAGCAAACAACTGTGTTGGTGATAACCAATTGGGAACACCAAGACTATCTTTCTTCTCTGTTTATTTTCTCTAAGAACAGGATTAATTTTATTGTTTTCACTGTTTATGTTCTTAGGCTTTTACATGTAAATGCTAATGTCATATTTCTGATATTATTAGAATTGTGTGATTGATGGAATTTCAGGTAGTGGTCTTATTCATGTCAATCCAGACCTGACTTGGTGAAGTTTGAAGGCAGCACCTGTTGAGTGAGCACATGGTTGAGTGATGCCCTTGATAGAGTAGCGTCGAACCTTATCTACCTGCAACCATTCCATTTGTCTCATAGGAGAGGTAATCTTTATTTAATTAAGTACCTGCCAAGACAAAGGAAAACAAGAGCCAACTTATGTTCTACTACGCCCAGGAACAATAATACTACAATTGATGATAGCCAGAGTGATTCCCAAAGCTGGAAGTGGAGAATCCTGATTGGAGACAGTTCTTTTTTTCAGATCATCCAGACCAGTAAAAGATTAGCTTTACAGGCCACTGCGAAAAAAATCGAAACTGTTAATATCTACCATATCATGGGCACATCAAGTCTGTAATATTTAATGTATATGTATATGTCCTTATTTCTATGACAGGAAATTGTAATTTTGAATGCACTTTACAAAATCCATATTTATGTGTATTAAATCATTAAAAAAATAAGGTCATGTCATGTATTGATTGTATTTTACTTGTCATAATCAAATTGTTTTAAATTACCCTAGATAGAATTAATTATTTGGTAGAGGAGAGGCAAGGAACCACTTAGGGAATAAATTGGGTATAAAAGGGAGTACAACTTATTCAGTATTTCCTAAAGGTATTCCTTGGTTCTCTAAAACTCTATTTCTGGTCTCAACAATTGAGTCAGTACAACTAAATTAATTAAACGGGCAGGATCACATTGGGAAAAATGATGTTTCATCATTTATCTCTGTGGGGTTGAGCCATCAATCAAACCAATATCCGACAAGTTGGGGGCTAAGTCCGGGTATTTCTTTAATTAGAAAGTAGAATATAGCAGGTTAGGATAGTAACATTCACCTAGTCAGAGTTATCATATCATTAGATATTGATTAAGTTAGGTAGATAACTCTAATCAGACATACGTGCTTTGCTTAAAGTCTATTCTCCAGGTATACAGGCGTATTCACCTTCAGAGAAGACAAGAAAAAGGTAAGAATGGCAGACACCGACAGACTGAGAAATCTTTTCATGGAGACTGGTAAGCAGTGCGACCTATCAGGTAAGGAGTTAGCTCAGTATGTTAGTGAGGAATTCGAGAAACACGAACGTCTACAAACTGAGAAGGAAAAAGGAGGAAAGACGGCTACAAGTCGGAAATGGAAAATAAGGAGAAGGATAGACAGGCAAACAGAGAACAAGAAGAAAGAAGACAAAACATGAACTGGAAATGAGGAAGTTGGACAATGAAACCGAGTTACGACGACTGGAAATCATGAACCAACATAATCCCTCAACAGATCAAAGTAGATCTTCAGCTGAACCACCAGGGGAAGCAGCTTCAGTTCAAGTGAACGCCATGTCTCTTCCGTTGGATTCTTTCAACGAACAAATAGACATCATCGAAAATTACTTATCAAGATTCCAGAGGATGTGTGTGATGTGCGGACTGGAGGAGACCAAATGGGCAGTTAAATTGTCACAAGGACTTCGCGGAATTTCTTACGAAGTATTTTCTAGGATACGACCGGAGGAGTTGGGCAATTATAACATCCTAAAACAAGCCTTATTAGCCAGATTCGAGATAGACGGAGAGAACTACAAGAAACAGTTCAGGACTGCTCGGAAGGAAGCCGGAGAGAATTTTTCTCAATACGTAGAATGACTAAAATCCTACCTAAACAAATGGCGTACCATGTCTAGATTTGAGGAAACCTACCAAGATCTACAAGAAATGTTTCTGATAGATCAACTCAAACAGAAAATATCTCTGGACATGAGAGCATTTTTAACACAGAATGGAGCTGAGAGATTGGAGTCTATCATTACTTTGGCAGAGAGATATGAAAAGTCGCAGAAAGAGGCAGGGAGGTAATCAACGAAATACCAATAATCTTCCTCGCTGAATTCCCTCAGAAGACCAAAGATAAAGGAGAACCGAAATCCAGCAAACCAAATGGATCGAATGGATCAAATAAGACCACTACAAATCAGAACCAGCAGGTCAAGTGGGAGAAGAAGCCCTACTGCAGCCATTGTAAAAATCATACTCATAACACAAGGGATTGCAAAAAGAAGCCTCAACCTCTTACCACAGCCTGTGCAGTAAAACCTAAAGCAGCGAGAAGGAACCGTAATGCTCATTCCAATATGGACACGCAACGGAACACCAACTCAAACTGCCAGTCATAGAATCTGTCAACCTGAATGGATGGACAGTGGAATGTCTCTATGATACAGGTTTATTTTTCGACGCAATTGTACAAGCCTCATTGGTAAACCCAGAGCAAGTTACAGATGAAACCGTCGAAATACAGGGATTTCTGAAAAGTTCCGTACCTATGACACTTCCTGTTGCCAAGGTCAGCATAACTTCACGCTATGTTACGGGAGAAATCAGAGCAGCGGTCATGGAAGATCCAATCTACCCTGTCATGCTCGGATGTCGCTACGTCTTTTTAGGAGAACCAGTACAGCCAATGATAGCATCAGCGGTGACTACGCGCCAACAGGCCAAGGAAACTCCAACGACTACGACACCAGCAAATCTTCAACCCGAAGATTTAAAACAAGCCCAAGCAACAGATAGCTCACTTGGGACGTGCTTCCGTAAGTTGCCAAAATCACATACACCTCCTGGGAAGGGTGATTTCTACATGAAGAATGGAATTCTTCACAGGAAGGCAGGAAAGTTAGGACAAGAGTATTCTCAACTGGTTGTTCCAACTACTTACAGAACACAAATACTGGAGATGGGACATAGTATGCCGTTTAGCGGACATATGGGAATCAACGCAACCATGCAACGAATCTCAACTCACTACTACTGGCCTGGAATGAACGCGGACATTCAACGATATGTCAAATCATGCCCAGAATGTCAGAGAGTAGCCCCGAAAGCACTGGACACCACCAGCGACATTAGGGGAAATGCCCATCACTGGCACACCATTCGAGAAAGTGGCTGTGGACATAGTCGGACCTCTCACCCATGACAAAGAAGAGGAATCGATTCATACTAACACTAGTAGACACATGCTCGATGTGGGCGGAAGCTGTGCCGATGCCTTCGAGTGATTCCAAGCATGTAGCAGAAGCTCTACTTGGAATATTTACAAGATTAGGATTTCCAATCCGGATCCTGACTGACAACGGATCACAGTTCAAAGGGAAGTTGATGGAGGAAGTGTTTAGAATGTTCCAATCTAGGCAGATATGTACTTCTCCATACCACCCTGCTTCAAACGGAGCTGTGGAAAGATTTAATGGGACCCTAATAACCATCTTGAAGAAACTAGCTCAAGAAAAACCAGAGGCGTGGGATACATACATTCCGGCAGCACTTTTTGCGTACCGCGAAGTACCACACAAATCTACGGGAATTGCACCAGCAACATTGTTGTTCGGTCGTCCAATCAAGGGACCATTAGAAGCTTTACTTCGTACATGGACTGATGATTCAGTTGATGAAACTGTTGTGACTGCATCCGCATATGTGGAAGAGTTAAAACAACGACTTCAACTTGGCTGGAAATTAGCCGCAAGCAATCTACGACAAGCACGGACGTAGAATGGCCCAAAATTTCAATAAGAAAGCGAAAGATAGAGAGTTAGTGGTGGGAGAAAAAGTACTATTACTTCTTCCCACAAGTCAAAACAAGTTGCAGATCGGTTGGAAAGGACCTTATGTAGTAAAGGAGAAAATTTCCAGAACAAACTACAAGATCTCTATAAAGGGGAAAGAGAAAATCTTTCATCTCAACCTGTTACGAAAGTACAACGAGAGACCCACCACCGAGACAGCACATTTGATAGCAATGGCCGTAGCAACAGAAGTTGAACATGGAAACTCAATGGGAGTGGAGTATCCGCTGCAGTTCAACGAGACTTATCGAGATGTGGACATTAGTTCAACATTAACGACGGATCAGCAGCAGCAGATTCGAGAGTGCTTAGAGAATTATGCAGAGATACTAACAGACAAGCCAGGATTAACAAATCTTGAAGAATTCGACATGAAGTTGAAGGATACAACACCTGCGCGAGTCAAAACCTACCCTGTTCCATACGCCAAAGCCAAATCTCTCAAAGATGAAATTCAACAATTGCTTTCAGCTGGGATAATATCACCTTCTGAATCACCTTACAATGCAAGTGTAGTTTTATTGAGGAAACCCAGTGGTGAACATAGATTATGCATTGATTATCGGCAGCTGAATGCGGTAACAGAGTTCCAACCGGAACCACTGCCAGATCAAAATCAACTTTTCACCAGCCTCAACAGAGCAAAATACTTCACAAAGATAGATCTCAGCAAAGGATATTATCAAATCCCAGTGAAAAAGGAAGTTAGACCGTGGTTAGCCTTCAGCACTCCTGATGGACACTATGAATTTAACGTTCTTCCTTTCGGATTAAGCAATGCGCCTAGTGTCTTCACTCGCATGATGAGGAAACTTTTAGGACCATTGGAAAATCCACGTCTTAGCAACTTCATGGATGACATCCTGATTGCTACAGAAACATTCGAGGAACATCTTGAGACATTGAAGATACTGTTCAACCGCCTGAAAGAAGTGGGGTTGACAGCAAGACCAAAGAAGTGCCAGATTGGGTTCAGGCAATTAGACTTTTTGGGACACACAATATCTCAAGGCAAAATGCAACCTCATGATGGTAATGTGGAGAAACTAAGAAATGCACCGCGACCCAGAACCAAAAAGGATGTTCGATCTTTTGTATCTCTCTGTGGATTTTACCAAAGATACATCCCGAACTTCAATTCCCTCGCATCTCCGTTGACAAATCTCACCCGGAAAGGAGAACCAGAGAATGTTGTTTGGTCTGCTGACTGCGAAAAAGCATATGCGGAGTTAAAGAAAGCTTTAACAGCAAAACCAGTTCTTCGTCTACCAGATCTAACGCGTCCATGGATACTTAGGACGGATGCAAGCAACATAGGAATTGGTGCCACCTTATTACAAGGAATGGATGAGGATAAATCAATGCTCTTTCCAGTTGCCTATGCCAGTAGAAAATTGAATTCAGCCGAACGCAATTATTCTACCATTGAAAAAGAATGTTTAGCTTTAGTTTGGGCAGTAGAGAAGTTTCAGGCGTACCTGTATGGGAAACACTTCACAATACAGTGCGATCATCAACCTCTCACGTTCCTGGCAGCATCCAGAAACTTAAACGCTCGACTAATGAGATGGTCGTTACTTCTACAACCGTATTCATTTCAAGTAGAATATGTTCCAGGAAGGATGAATGTAGGAGCAGACTTTCTCAGCAGACATCCTATTGAAGATTCTGTACAAGAATCAGAGGAGAAAAGAAATAATGGGAGAAGAAAGGATTAGAGGAACTATAAGCTTGTTACGCTTGCTCAAAGCTACTGTTCTTCAGGCGAACAACAGTCTGAGAGGGGAGCCATGTGATATATTACATTTTCACCAGCGTAACATGCGGTAAATAATTCCTAGCGACGGAAAAAGGTTGACACCGCCTCATTCTCCACGGCAATAATCCGACTTTTCCTTCGACCCATTGTGACGTCACCACCGGAACAACGAAATCTAAATAAAAGCCCATGCGGGAAAGAAACTGGCTGTTTTTGTGAACCAACCCACACACACACGACGCAGGAGAGATTCGATGAGGAAGGGAGTGATAGTCTCTTCAAAATCAACTTAGCAAAGATAATTTAGTATAAGTTAGATAGGAACAACAACATCAGCCCACGACATCGCATTGAAAAAATCTAAAATCTGTCGCTGAAGTGTTTGGAAGTCGTCCTATTTGGATGAGGTAGTGGTCTTATTCATGTCAATCCAGACCTGACTTAGGTGAAGATTGAATGCAGCACCTGTTGAGTGAGCACATTGTTGAGTGATGCCCTTGATAGAGTAGCGCAGAAACTTATCTACCTGCAACCCTTCCATTTGTCTCAGAGGAGAGGTAATCTTTATTTAAACATTTACCTGCCAAACAATGGAAAGGAAAACCAAGAGCCAAGTTATGTTCTACTACGCCCTGGAACACTAAGACTACAGCAATTTGATAGCCAGAGGGATTCCCAAAGCTGGAAGTGGAGAATCTGGAGCGTAGACAGTTTTTTTTTCTAGATCATCCAGGCCAGTAAAAGATTAGCATTACACACCACTGGAAGAAATATAGCTGTTATAATTGGCACATCAATTCTGTATATTTAATGTATTTGCATATGTCCTTATTTTATGACAGGGAATTGTAATTTTGAATGCAATTTACAAAATCCATGTTTGTGTTTATTAAATCAGAAAAAAATGAGGTCATGTCATGTATTGATTGTAATTTACTTGTCATAGTCAAATTGTTTTAAATTACCCTTGATAGAATTAATTAGTTGGTAGAGGAGAGGCAAGGAACCACTTAAAGGATATTTTGGGTATAAAAGGGAATACAACTTTGTCAGTTATTTCCTGAAGGTATTCCTTGGTTCTCTAAAACTCTATTGCTAGTCTCAAACAATTGAGTCAGTACAGCTAAATTAATTAAACGGGCAGGATCACATTGGGAAAAAAGGATATTTCATCCTTAATCTCTTTGGGATTGAGCCATCAATCTCAACGTATCCGACAACCACATGGGTTGGAAATATGAGTACGAGACAATGACGGAATTGGTGAGAGGATACATCTGACATAGTGACATCATGGGTGAGAGACATTTATCTGAGACAGTGACAACATGAATCTGAGATACAACTGCGAGATAGAAAAGACACGGACAGACTATGACATCTGTGAGGCAGAAAATACACGGACAGTCGATGGGACAGACGAGATAGAATATACGCGGAACTTAAAATGGACATGTGAACAATGTACTTGGTAAGAGAGTAGTACAACACGGTATTACCTGCAAGATGACGCCGGTGAAGTTCACTCTTGGTACATACATATCAGGCTGAAACAAGAATAAGGAGGCCAGGTACGCTCCGGCCCCGTTGCCGGCAATTGTTATCTTGCTTTCATTACCTCCAAATCCTTTCAGGTTTCTATCGATGATGAAGAGAGCTCGATGCACATCGAGGAAAGCATTATTGGGGCTGAAAGGGCCAACATATGCGTCGAACAATCCCAATGCCCCGAGTCTGCAAATAAAAATGTTATATAGTAAGGTGACCATGGGTCGGCGCCACTCACACGTTGTAAGATGACATGATTTTGAGGCGAAAGAATTGACATGTAATTTGGGTAGATAATAGAAGAACTGATATCTTGTAAGATGGGTAAATCACACAGGTACTGATATTTTGTAAGATGAGACGATAATAGATGAACATGAGAAGATAATTGAGGAACTGATATGTTGTAAGATGAGCAGATAACAGAGGAATCGATCTCTTGTAAGATGGGTAGATAATAGAAGAAATAATATGTTGTAAGATGAGTAGATAATAGAGGAACTGATATGTTGTCAAATGGGTAGATAATAAAGGAACTAATATGTTTCAAGATGAGTAAATAATAGATTGAGTGATATGTTTTATAAAGAGTGGATACTAGAGGAACTGATATGTTGTAAGACGGGTAGGTAATAGAGTAACTAGAAGGAACGAACGAACTTTACTTTCAGAGGGTCACAAATTGGGCAAGCAGGCCCGTCTTACATTCGGCCCTTCTAATCACTCATCTTTCTGTAATAGTCTGGCGCGATACATGATGATGATAATGTTACCAATACCAGCATCCCTTGCAGTGCCCTGGGGTACGATGGGAAGCCGCTCTGGAAGTGAGGATAAATAGAGGCGCGTGTCAGTTTCCCGGTCTCTCCAAACCAGACAACCGTGGCCGAAGGAGCGATGATGTAGATCGCTGTAGTATAGAATAGGGAGGCCCAGTCACTGGACCAGAGCAGGGAGTCACAAATGCCTCTAGATTTAACCATGACTGGCTTGTGTGGCCCACACACGAGGACCGAGGAAATCCATCAAAATAACTGGCAATTTGTAAGCCCACTCTTGGTGAGTTAAATTTATTTAGATAGCTTAATTAAAGATAGGATAGTGGTGCCTTTGCTAGTTTCCAACTGGAAGCTCCAAACTTAACATCCACAGGTTTGAGGTACGATTCGGTGTAGTTCGGTTTATAGTGTTACCTAGAATGAGGAAATCTTCTGTTCCTAAGTGAATAAAAATGTAGTATTTATTTTCACAAGTAAAATGGCGACGATCGGCAGAATGACAACAACATGGGTTCGCCTCAATTAGTAACTGTAAAAGTGCTACTCTGCAGATTGGCAGGGATGTAGTAAGAAAATTAGTACCAGGGGTATTCAGTGACGATGCAGGAGAAAGGTTGTTCTCATACGATGGTGTGTATATTTGTAGGTTTTTAGATTTAATATAGCAGACAGCGCAGTGCCGGTACGAATTGGAAGTAATCAAGTATCGATACTGTACTGTGTTTGGTAGTTCTATAGAATTTGATAGGTCCAGAATTCAATACAGTAGGCAAAATATGTAGTATCATAGTCCAGAGTAGAGGAGGATGTATTGTTCTGTAAAGTCTGTGTTCTGACAAGAGGAAAATACAGAGCACTAGAATAAAATATGAGGAAATAATGAAATAATGGTTGTGGCTGTTTACAACAGTGAAGAGGAAAATATGGAGCACTGTAGTATAAAATATTAGGTTATGTTAATTCTATGTGGGTGATATTCCTGTATGGAGGTGGCCAGATTAGGTGTGCAGGATATATATAATATAATGCCATTATTATAGTAGCATGGTGAGGTTGAAGATAACAGTAGATTGAATGGCCTGGGGTAACCAGGGCTGTTCCAGGTGGACTACAGTCAGCAAGAGGGAGGCAAAGTACATCATTGGGTGGTTATACCAGTCTGGTCTATAATGAGGAACATAAAGTTGAGCTGGAAACATGGTACAGATGTGTTTATGATTTAACTTCCCACAAGAAAGGGGAAGGCCGGTGTCTTTATATTATAATATATTGAGGTAGTGAGATGCCTCATGTGTAATGGAAAGTAAAGGGTGCCAGGGGATGAGAGACACCTCCATTATGTTATATTGTGTGTTTGAAGTCAGATGACTTATCACGACTCAAGAACACCAAACCTATAGTGATTGCTGGCGTACGAAGGTGTAGAGGGGCACGGTGAAAGTAATAGATATATGGTGCTTGATGACAATGTATGTTATGTTCTTCTAGATAAATGGAGCTATGGTAATAATTATTCATGACTTGGTGTAGTGGTGAAGGTGCCAGGTTGAACACTACACATGATAGGGTGGTTTATGATTATAATAGTGTGCATGGGGATAATGATCTGTGTTGCTCAGGTTGGACACATGTGAACTTAGGAAGAATAGTCTTGTGAATAGTCTTGCAAGAGTTGCTGAATAGGGCACCCATCATGAATCTGGGGTATTATTGAGAGCTTTGTCATGGTGAGGGTGACCATGTAGTGATGTCAGCTAAGATGATTGTGATTGTGGTGATGGCTATGGTGAGAGCGATCATTTGATGATTGTGATGGTTTTATGTGGTGTTATATGTCTGAGTTGTTGGCAGTGACTTATGTTATAGCCTGTGTCCTGATTGTTGCTGGTGTTATGTGTAGAACTGTACTTCTGGTATAGTGATGTTGTCTAGTTGTCATCAGTACAATGACACATCTAGTTGGTGATGTCAAGTTGAATTGCATATCCTATCTGCTTGATTGCTGTTGGTGCATTTGACTGTATTTATGTCCTGTATGTACATGTTCAAATGGTGTTGTCCTGTTAGAGTCGTGGTACACCAGTGTAGCTGAGTTGTGTTCGGTGTTGATTTTGACTAGTTGATGAGTGTTGCTGTGTAACATTGGCATTTATGAGTGGTATTCTCAGCCTGTGGTGTTGGGGATGAGAAGTTGTGTTGTGTCAGAGATCTGTAGGTAATGACCCCCCCTGAACTGAGAGTGTTCAAGAAGTAAATGTTGAGTTAGATGAGAAGCCAGGAAAGGCTGCGAGCATTGTGACGAGGGATGATCCGCCCTCACATTAAGATTGTCCCATGATATGGTGGTGGCGGTTGCATTAATTGTGGGCCCAATCACTCCGAAGGATGCTGTAGAGCGTGTGTGCTCTGTTTATATTTTATGTGGAGTATATCCTATAACCTATCCATGTCATTGTTGTCCAGTTGAAGTATCATGTGGTTGGTGTGAACTTACACAGTCCATGTCTATGTTTGTGCCACAAGGACACTGTTTGCATACACCGTTGCTGTAGTTGTTGTCCTGTGAAGTCCATGTGTTGATGCAAATAATGATGCTTTGATGATTATTAATTAGATGTTGTACCTTGTCATGCATTGCAGGTAATGACCCCTGGCCATGTTTGTGGTTTGTAGAGCAAACTTGAGCCCCGGCTCTGGTTAATGTCGTAGGCCGCTCACATCCTCCCTTTTTTTTTTATACCCCTTCGTATACCTGTTTATGCCACTATATCCCTGCTGTTAGGGTTATAGTTTTGTTATTCGTTATGTTATGGTTTTTCCGCTGTATCTGGTCCTAGTCGACTTATGTGATGCGGGTGTCTCGTGTGGGTATTGAGGGTGCCCTTCGACTCAACTGAGCATGATTGAGGTCTCACTGTCATTTAGAGACCGCCCCTGTAGTCAGTGCTAGGCAGCAGTTATCTCTAACTGTGGGATTTCAGATTCCCATTTCTGTATGTACTGACTGTCCATGAGTCCTGAGATGATTACAATAGAGAGTCTATACCTGCTGTTACCGTTGTTGTGTACGTTGAGGCTCTGTTGTTGCCATGTCCTTGTTGGTTTGTGGAGATGGGTACCTAGTCATGTGCGTAGCGATGTTAGGCAGCAGTGATTACTGTGGGAACGTAGGTTCCCATTTCTATATATGTCAGTTATGTGACATGTCAAGATGCCTGTTTGTCCCTAAACCATGCAGTTCTGTCAATAAAAACCTAATTTTGTTGTTCTTAATTTGTTTTGTTTAGTCTGTAGTTTGTTGTGTAAACTCATTGATCCTGTTACAGTCCAGCAGTGTAATCTTCAGTCTGGGGTGTACAACAGTACATCCCCCGCCCTAAGAACTCCTGGAATCTTCTGTCTTAATTCTACCCCTTTTCTTGTTAGCAGAGGAGGATATACACAGTGCTCTTTCTCTATTTCTCCTTATTGTCCTTTTCTTCTCTGGCCCATTAAAAGTCAGTGTTGCGCTTCTTTATCTTTGAGCACTTAAGTATAGGAAATTACATCTTCCTGTCCTTGATATTCCACCTCCTATGACATTTCATTCATCAATTGTGCATGTTACATTCACATAGGTAACGACATTTTCAAATGAATTTTGTAAATATAAACAATGCACTCCAGGAGACGAGACTGGGCGATCAGCTACTCCCAATTGCCGGCTTCAAATGTTTCTACAACAGACGACATCTGGAAATGGCGATTCTCATTCGCGACAGCATAGTAGCGTCAGAGCTAGACATGTCCAGTTGGGACAGTGACGATAAACAAATACAGGCGTTAAGAGTTCAATCTAGTCTACCATTCGTGTCGAATGCCAAGAAGAACAGAGCTGGCCATCCTAGTCCCTGCATGTACATAGGAAGAGAGATGCACACAAATGTAAGCTATTTAAAAAAAAAAAAAAAAAAAAAAAAAACTGGTCAGAGAGGTTAAAAGTGAAAAATGGGCAGAGGTGTGTCAAAGAGTAAGCAGAGACAAGTCACTGAAATTTTTCTGGCTACTACATAAAAGCATGAGTGGGGTAGTCAAGAATAAGAGCATTTCTGACTTCAAGGTGCTGACCTCATCTGGCAGAGGACTGACGAGGACAAGGGCAAAGCCCTCTCTGAACGCTATCTAGAACAGAGCAACCAGACAGACATGGGAGGCGAAATCTCGCTAAGGAGGTCACCTCAGACAGGTGCAAGGCCCAGAACATTTCGGATGAAGACACAGTGACAGTGAAAGAAATCAAGGCTGTGCTTCGACGATCAAAAAATAGCGCCCCAGGGCATAAGATATGACAATATCAATAGGTGTACCGACAACGAGCTAGAGGAACTAGCAGACATGTATAACAACATTATAGGGAGTGCTAGCAAGCATCAAGGAGGAGTGGTTACACAGCTATCTGATTCCCTTGCCGAAGCCTGGCAAAGACCACACGGAAATTCAGGGTTATCGAGTTATAACCATGCAGAATACAATAGGCAAGCTGGTGGAGAAGTTAATTGCCAGGAAAATATCAGCCAGCTAGAGGGGCAAGGTGTTTTTCCACCTACCTCGAGTGGGTACAGTCTGCCATATAGCTACTTAGAAAAACGCACCTTGCATGGAACCAAAAGATAAACGCAAGGCGAACTACAGTGGACAGTGTAGTGGACAGCGCACGACCACTAGGACGTCACGGCCACGTTCACCGGACAACGGGAACTTGACAACGGGATACGTTGTGTGAATTCAGAACAAAGCGGACGTGTTTGTGGTTTTTCTGAGGACGAAGTATTTTGGTTACAAGAAATTGAAGGATGGCAGCGGACTTATTCGGAACTACAAATACCTAATAACAGTTACTGGAAACGCCATGGATAAAGGAATAACCGGCAGCCTCTAGACGAATTGATTCGGCACAAGTGATAACACCAGAGACAGATTGATTCAGCAAAGGAAATATTGTGGAGATAATAACGGTGAGACAGAGGACATGCGAAGGTTAGTCAGTACCCGTAGTATTTTATGCCGCTACCCGAATACCTCGGGACACTAAGACGTGTGCTATTACCTATGTATATAATCTCTGGACAACCAGAATAAATTTCACGTGTGTATTTCGTTTCACGCTGTGTCGAAAATTTGTTTATCAAGTTATTTTTGTTGCCGATTGTGATGGAGCCAATGATACCATGTTGTAAGTGGATGAAACAAGACATGGCTGTAAATTAAGAGGACTTGCATCATGGCACGTGGAGGAACGTCCGGACTGCCAAGCAATAACTAAACACACTAAACACCTGCCGCCTTCATATAGAATAAATTGCGCCAAAAATATGTAAACATGATGAAAGAAAGTGATTGCGCACTCAAAACCAAGTACATGCACTGTGCAGCACGCACCGGAAAACCGCAGCGCGACATGCCGTTTTTTATAACATCAAGTTTGTGCACACAAATTAGTACGTATTATCACGCACGGACAAGACAAACGGTAAGGTTTATAAATTGTTGCATACGACAGACGTCAGAATAGTGTTGTATACGTCACAGGAAAGGCGTTGTCTTCTAGATACACATTTCCGCTCTGCTGTTATTTGATAGTTATTGTAGACAGGATGCTATGTTACATAGTCGGGCATAGTCTGAAAGTCTTATAGCTACACATACACTGCCACCAGTTACTGCTTCATTCACAGTAAACATAATCTACATATTATTGTACAGATGGATACACTGGACATTCATGATACCATTATAAGTAATCATGCAGTAATCATACTTGACACTGTTGCTGACTGGTAAAGGCGTGTTAGCAGCGTGTCATTAATCACAGCGCCAATGTATAACTTTACACCGAACGACACCTCACTCACCCAAGATCAACACTCTCAAGTTATTTGTCGTCTACACAGAATGTTATTGTCCAACACGTCATACGGGACACGGGTAGACAGTACATACGTACCACACAGCAGACAATAGGGGGATTTGGAGCTTTCATATACTGAACAATAATTTACAAAGGATACGATTTATCAATTATCAAACCGGAGTGTCACCTCATAGTACTCATTTGACGTTATAAATCTGACGAGAGCAACAAGATGCAGTATTATATGGACGAGCAAAGCAAATCAAGGTCATCGTTATAGCTACACTGGGTAGCTACTGACACCGCCATCGATTAAGTTTACTACAGAGATCGATGACAGGCGCTATGCCTAGGGTGTCATATTCGTAAACTATTTGTTCATAGCACCAACACATTCTAGAACAGCATTCTTCAATTGCAAGTTACCAATCTCCAAGCCAACACTGGTATCTAACAGTCATATACCACTCATACAGGTCAACGCTATAAATTGAAAAGTGTCTACAAAGCACGCCAACTGTCAATCTTAAGGGCAGTATAAGTTTTAATTTGTTGGTCGTTGTGTTCATTGCCTTAATTAGGTGCGTAACGATGTTAAATTAACACGCGGGTGGTTGGAGGGTCTTTCTTGAGCACAGTCAAGGTCACTTACTTACTTAAGAAGGCGTTTGGTACTTACAGTCGTCAGGTCGATACGAAGTAATTTATACCGATCTCACGGGTGTCAGTACTTAGTTGTAGTATTGTTACAGTAGTGTAGTAGTAAAGTGGTCTTATTTGAGGTTTAATTTGTGGTCAGTATTATTGTCTTTTATAAATGTAAATATGTGTTTACGTTACACGTACCTCGTTTTCTCTCCTCACTGTTAACTGTCTAGTGTTATATATTCTTTATACTGAATATATTTTTAATACTATTTTCTGTTATTTACATAGAATAAAAGTTAGAATATTTATGTAGCAATAAGTTGCTGAATTTCTGTATTGTTCGATTTTACATTGTTGTTGAGTTGCAGTTGACATTTTGTTGAACATTTCTTATATTGTCTACTCTCAATTGAACATACTTGCATATCGCCGAGTCCTTTGTATTTTTTGCGCTTCTCTACATTATTTCAGCTAGAGTAGTGATAATTAAAAAAGATCAACATGTCGACACTTCAAGACTTCATGAACATAGGTGAGAAGTCTGGGTTGACTGGCTCAGAGCTTAGGACATGGGCGAAATAGGAATTCAAGGAATTCCAGTTGCAACAAAAGGAAGAGAAACAACTTCACGCAGCACGTGAACGTGAAGAAAGACAAGAGAGATTAGCTCTTGAGAAGGAAAGATTAGCAGCAGAAAAAGAAGTGAAACAACTTCAAGCAACACGTGAACGAGAGGAAAGACAAGAGAGATTGACACTTGAGAAAGAGTTAAAAGATGAGGAGATAGGTTTGGAACGCGAGAAAATGGCGGCTAAAGAAAATGAGTTTGCTTTAGAACGCGAGAAAATGGCGGCTAAAGAAAAGGAATTAGCTCTAGAACGTGAGAGGATAGCGGCTGAAAAAGAGAACCTAGCAATGGAAAAAGAGATGAAGGAAAAGCAAATAGCCGCAGAAGCAGAAACGGAAATGAAGCAGAAGCAAATAGCCGCAGAAGCAGAAATGAAGAAAAACAACTAGCATTTGAAAAAGAAAGACTTGCGGCCGAAAAACTCTGGAAGGACAAGGAAGTTAAAGGTAATTTAAAAGTCAAGGCAATGGAAATGAATCGTGAAGCTGAGATTGAACGAGAAAAATTACAAGCAAAACAGAATGATCCAGTGAAGAAATACTAAGGTTTATTTCGTAACTTCCAACAAGGTGATTCTGTTAGTTCTTGGATTACTAATTTTGAAGTGTTAATTAAATTCTATAAGATTCCCGAACAGGACATACCGATTCTGTTCCATCGACACCTCGCGCTGGAACCTTTAAAGGTAATTGAATTAATACCCGAGAACTTTCGTACCAACTACAAATATATGCGAGATCGTGTTCTTGCACATTTTAGTTTGGAAAAATCGGGGTTGCGTACAAAATTTAAGACACTTACCCCTAAGTCTAACCAAACTTTCCTCGACTTTGTTTCTGAAACATCTTCATGCTTTGACAAATGGAAGGCAGCTGATATTGGGTCTGATTTCGATAAAATTCGAGATCTAATTATAAGAGATAAACTTCTATCTGCAGTACCAGAAACTGTGTCTGTATTTTTGGTTGAAAATAAATGTAAATCACTTAGTGAGATGGAATCACGTGGTGAATCATTTTATAATGCACACCTTGATATATATATATATACCTACACCGCACAATCAGAGCTTGTCATAGGAGCCAGCGCCAGATTTCAGAAAGGCAATGGTAAGTTTAAGAAATTTACTAATAGGAATAGAAGTGATCCATATCAATACTCCAATAAAGAGGGAGACAGACCAAGAAAGGAACACCTCACTAGATGCCAACATTGCAAGTTATCACACGGACATCTGGAAATGTGTGACCAACACCCTGGGTAAGCAGCTTATCTACGAGACATCACGGCAAAGAAAAGAAGTAAGTATGACTCCTACAAGAGGAGTATTAAATGTCTTTCTTGTCAGGCATACGGGCATAGTATTAGGTCTTGTGAGATGAGAAATTCTTGGAAAGAAGCAAGTACCGCATATGTATTTTCCAGTAGTGATTCTGATGACTTAGAAGAGACACATGCAACGATCATACAACAGTATGATGACAAGACTGAAAAGACTGATATGACATCCATGTTGACGAGTGTCTGGAAACCATTCATGAAACAAATGCTGTCGATATTCAGAATGGCAAACTCAAAGTTCACAAGGCATGGGTGAATGGTGAACATACTACCTGTATTCGTGATTCAGGAGCTTCAATTATTGGAGTTGACCAAAGGTTGATAAAAGAAGAAGATTATTCAGGCAACACGGTAGCCTGCAGAACTTTTGGTGGCACAATTGAGAGATATAAAATTGACACAATTACATTACAATCTCCATACTTTGAAGGCACAGTAAATGCTGCAGTAATGCCTATCCATGTGCCGGATTACTCATTGGGAATATACCAAATGCTAATCAGAACACTCACGAAGAGGCAATTCAATGGGAGATTGACCACACATAAACGAATGCGGTCACAAGAGCTCAAGAACGAAAACAAATAGATCAATCTTCGCAGACAGACAATGACAATACTCAGAATAATACCATACTGACAGCTGACTTGCTGAACGAACAAAACCAAGATCCGACATTACAAACATGCTTTAAAAATGTACAGGAACCGCCTAAACAGGTTAAGCATGGTAAGTGGAAATTTTTCTAGACAAGAACATTTTGTCCAGGCGGTACAATAGGGGTCCAAAACTGTGCTTACAAACAGTACTACCTACTAAATATCGTAGCTAGGCACTGAAACTGGCACATGAATCACCATTTGCTGGTCATATGGGTATTGCCAAAACCACTAACAGATTGTTAACACAATTTTATTGGCCTGGTTATATCAAAGATATTACCACACATGTTCATTCATGTACATTGTGCCAAATGACAACACAAAAAAGGCAAACATCCCAAAACGCACGTTCGGAGTACTGATTTAGCATCTCAAATCAAACTCTATGAAAACAACTCAACGCGCAGAGGAAGATAAAAAACAACAAACACCTCAATGTGCAGACGAAGATAAACAACAACAAGCAGTCTACCCCATTGACGTCAAAATAAGCAATAGGTTTGAAGTACTTCAAGAAAAGTCACCAGAAAACTTACAGTGCTTTAACATGCTGCAAACGGGCAAGACAAGCCAACAAGATACATCGGGAGAACCACATGGAGACATAAAGACTGCTGAAAATCGGAAATGGATGAAACAACGGTCGAGACGTGCTGACAACCAACATGTACAGACAGCACGACCTGACTGTACACATATTATACTAGGCGATTCCTTAATGAAAGGTTTATACAGCGACAGGATGGCCACATCAGACAAAGACATTGTTTCAATAATCCCACTGCCTGGGGCTGGTGTAGACCGGCTAACAGACAAGATTAGCAGGTTGACTGTTAATCATAGTGTCAGAAGGGCAAGCGTACATATTGGCATCACCGACACCATGAACAACCAACAAATCACAGGGTCTCAACTGCTGGCACTCTTGAACGGGTTACGTCACACTTTTCCTAACTCATCCATTTTCTTCTCCTCCATCATATCACCGAGTTATGGACACCAGCACCGTCTAGCTGACATAAATAACAACATGTTGCAGAAGTTCTGTTCTCAAAACAAGATACAATTAATCAACAATACAGCATCATTCACTTCACAGGCTGGTGCACCAAAAAAGAGTCTTTACAAGGATCAAATACATTTATCTACATTGGGCACCAGTTTTCTCGCCAAGAATTTAAAATATCCAGAACGGACATACCATACATCCAATACGGGATCGCGCCGGACACTTTTAGCTACTCCTGAAACTCAAGCCAGACGACATACTCCCGTCACATCAAGTACAAATAGGACAGAAGTGTGCAGACCACTCATAACCACTGCACCTGAAATCCAAGCCAGACGGGACACTACCACAACACCAAGTCCGTTACATACGTCGTCTTTCACACAGGAGGTAATAATTACGAAGATATGATTCCTATTCTCCCCAGAAAGGATCCGACTCTCAGCAACAACGACGTGCCAGCACAACCTCCTGTTAGCCACCAACCAGAGGCTCTAGTTGGTAGTCATTACATACCCATGAGACATCATCAGTACCCATTTAATTGTAATCCAGAATGGTTGCACCTCACACGGTATAGCCCAGCTACACTTCGTCAAGCACTTATAATGTCGCTATACCAACAACCAACACAACCTGGTATTTACTAGCAACTTAGGACAAAGCTACACCGGATCTCGGTACAAGAAAGAGCCTCTCCTTAAACGTTTATCTGCATATTTGGTTATAACTTGATCTAGTAACGTATTAGGTTATAAGTTATTACAAACATTGACTGGTTTTGACTTTATATTAATTGATAGTACTTAGCTGTATAGCTTTTATAATAATTCTAATTGTGTTTTCACGGTGAGTGAGGGGGTCTTCACTGCTCTTCCTTACGGATCTGTGTACGTATTTTTATATATTTACAGAGATATTACTGTTTCTCTGTACTTTAGAGTGTGTTTTGTAATAAGGGACGAAAGTTGTATTCATTTTGTGTGTGTGTGTTTTGCTTTTAAACTTGTGATTACGCATTGTTGAAATGTCTAATAAGTACGAACACTGGCTCAGGAATAATGGGCTCAGAATCGGGCATGTAAACATATGCCATCTATCACTTATACTTAATCAAAATTTTCACATGTTTGGCGTTAGCGAAAGTCGATTAAATGGCAACATCTCAGATGATGACATCGCTATCAGAGGTTTTAAAACCATTAGAAGAGATCCCTATCAGAAACAAGAGACGGGTATTGCAGTTTATATTTCCAACTCGCTTAACGCCCACCGCAGGCTAGACTTTGAAAGCTGTGAGATTGAGTGTGTATGTATAGAGGTTAAACTTCAAAATCGCATACCGCTAGTAGTTGGCTATCTTTATCGAAACCCCAGTGCAGGAAATATCTGGTATGAAAAATTCACCACTATGATGGATGTAGTCTTTAGTAATGCTAGGGAAATAATATTGCTAGGTGACTTCAACATAGACGCTAACAAATCAAACAAAACATGGGAAAACATAATAGAGTCATATAATTTCCAACAGTTAGTCAAACAAGCCACTAGAATCACTAAATCATCTGCAACACTTATAGATCATATTTATACTACGTGTGCTGATAACATCACAGAATGTAGTGTACCTATCAATGCAATGAGCGATCACTATCCAGTATGTTGCACGTGGTCGAAAAGGGGCACCAAAACTCCCAAGCACAAACATATAAGCATAAAATATAGAAATTCCAAAAATTTCAATCGAGACGTCTTCTTACAAAATTTGGTCAACTCATCTCTAGATTATGTTTACCAGCTTCCTGACCCAGACGATGCTCTGGACCACTGGCTAAAGACCTTTCTAAGTATATTTGATAAACATGTTCCATTTAAGGAAGTTCGTGTTAAACATCACACAAAGCCCCCGTGGATCACACAGGAGGTAGTTGAACTTATGAGAGATCGCGACAGGGCTCACAAAAATAGAGATCTAACTATGTACCGTAGTCTGAGAAACAAAGTTCAATATGTTATTCGGAAGGAAAAGAAAAACTATTTTAAGAACATAGTAATAGATAAAACCAACACTAAAAATATATGGAAAGCAATTAATACCTTGACAAACAAACACAAATCATCACAATCATTACCATCAAATCAGGTTACATGTGATCAATTCAGTAGATACTTTCAGTCCGACATAAACCAACTGAAGGCTGCAATACCAGATGCGCCTCATGACATATCTTTATTATCATCATTCTGTGAGAACAAATGCTATGGACACATTTCCTCCAACATACCGCTAATGACGACAACTGAAGTATTTACTCATCTCCGTAATCTAAAAAACAATAACTCATCAGGACTAGATGGAATTAGTAGTCGGATCCTTCGCCATGCTGCACCGGCGATCTGCGAGTCACTAACTTTTATATATAATCAATGTCTAACCAGAGGTCACTTCCCATCAGCCTTTAAATCGCTAAAGTGTATCCTCATTTAAAAGCTGGTCATCTAGACGATCGTCTCATGAGTAATTATAGACCAATTTCCATATTATCCTCATTATCCAAACCGCTAGAAAAGCACATCAACAAAACAACACTAGATCACTTAGTTCGCCATAAACTGATAGTTGACAGCCAGTCAGGATTTCGGCCAAAATATTCTTGCCATACGGCACTAACAAACATGATAGAAACTGGCATCAAAATATTAACAACAATACTCTATGTGGAGCGGTGTTTATAGACTTTAGGAAAGCATTCGATATGATAGATCATACTATTCTAATTAAAAAACTAGAAACAATGAAAGTAAGTTTTAATATAGTGACATTAATAAAATCATTCTTATTAGACAGAAAGCAAGTAGTATCACACAATAAAGTTTTATCTCAAGCCATTACCATTAATATTGGAGTACCTCAGGGGTCTATTCTTGGCCCTCTATTATTTGCCATTTATATAAATGATCTTCCATTAACTCTGTCGTCGTCCTGCGATCTATTTGCTGATGACTGCACAGTATATACAAACGCTGTTGATCGTAATGTGCTAGAATTATCCTTGCAACAGGAAATAAATAGTGTAGTTAACTGGAGTCATGCAAACCGCATGCAAATTAACATTACTAAAACAAAGTCTATGTTAATAGGAACCAGGCAAAGACTTCACACTCTAAACTCGCAGAGAACTCTTCAGCTGCACATTGACAGCACGCCTGTAGAAAGTGTCACCGAGCACAAGACACTGGGTGTTATCATAGATCAAAATCTAACTTTTAACTCACATGTTCATGCTCTAGTTAAACAAATAGCCAAAAAAGTATACCAACTTGCCAAAATTAAAAATTTCCTTGACGAAAACACAAGAAAGATATTCTATACTTCTCATATACAAACACATATTGATTACTGCTCCACAGTCTGGGATGGATGCTCCAAATCAATAACAAAACGCCTATATTCACTCCAGAAAAGGGCAGTGCGTTTAATTAATGGTGAAAAGCTTACCGACAATTCTAACCTATATAAACGTCTCCGGTTACTGCCACTCCACAAGCGCCTGCTTTTAATAAGACCAAACTAATTCACAAAATCCTATTTCAAAATGCTCCAAGCTACCTTTGGCCATTGTTTAAATATAACGCTAGACATAGCGAACGACTAAATATACTTCATGTCCCTAAACCTAGGATAGACTTATATAAAACAAGCTTAGCATACTCTGCCGCTCAGTTGTGGAACAATCTTCCACAAGAAATCAAAGACACCACCAATCATGATACATACATTCGCAACCTGTTTGAACACTACCTTAGTACAGACTACATGCCCCCATAACAAATAACACAAAAAAGACAATAATGGTAACTTATCTCAAACGACAACTAGCCAAAAAACATTCCCTTATGTATGGCACGTTACACCCTCCTTAGGTATTTATAATGCCCATATTAAACACTGCCTCAGTGAGTCATTTGTTATTGATTATTTTTCATGCGTTTTAATGATCTTTTGTTGGCAAAAGTTGCTTCATAAGTGATGTTGAATGAAAGAATGTATGAGAGGAAATAGAGAAGAAGGGCAGAATGTCAGACGGGCCTGCGTGCCCAATTCTTAACCCTTTGAAAATAAAGACTTATTATTATTATTATTATTATCAAATCAAATCAAATCAACTTTATTAGGGTCACAAATTGGGCGCGCAGGCCCGTCTTACATTCGGCCCTTCCAATCACTCGTCTTTCGTTCATCAAGAGCATTATACATTTACATAGGAAGAAAAATAAACATTGTGAAATGAATGTTGTAAACATAAACAAGGCTAAACATGGAGAAAAATGTGTACATAAAAAGTATGTGACGTAAAAGTAGTGATGCCAGCGCGTCCCACACACAAATACACACACACACACACACACACACACACCACACACACACACACTCTCTCTCTCTCTCTCTCTCTCTCTCTCTCTCTCTCTTTCATTCACTCTCACTCTCACTCATTCACTCACACACACACACTCTCACTCATTCACTCTCACTCATTCACTCACACACACACACTCTCACTCAATCACTCTCACTCATTCATCACACACCACACACACTCTCACTCATTCACTCTCACTCATTCACTCACACACACACACTCTCACTCATTCACTCACACACACACACTCTCACTCATTCACTCTCACTCATTCACTCTCCCGCTCACTCATTCACTCTCCCGCTCACTCATTCACTCTCCCGCTCACTCATTCACTCTCACGCTCACTCATTCTGTCCCTTTTACCCCCCGCTCACCTTTATTTTCACTCTTTCCCCCCCGCTCACTCATTCACTCTCCCCTTTAATCATTCACTCTCCCGCTCACTCATTCACTCCCCCCGTTTTTAATCATTCACTCTCCCCCTCATCATTTACTCTCACGCCCTCATTCACTCTCCGCTCACTTTTATTCAACCCCCCCCCTCCCGCTCACTCATTCACTCTCAACCCCCGCTTCCCCAAAATTCCCCCCTTCACTCTCACGCCCTCACCCCCTTTACCTTCCCCCTCCCCCCCTCACATTTATTCATCCT
>JACEFZ010025847.1:0-22500 GCA_014155875.1 Cepaea nemoralis
TTTGGTTTAAAAACCAGGAAAAAAAAAAAAAAAAAAAAAGGGCCTTGCAAAAAAATGAAAACCTAATGGAACACTATGCCTGCAAACCACATTGATATTACAGCCGAACAGAAGAAAGCAATCAAAGATAAACATATACATCATAGATATACAGAGACAGCAGCAGAATATATGATGGCAAATCTAACAATGGAAGAAATGGAACAGGCACTGAATACCCTAAAAAAGAAGACATCACCAGAAAGGATGAATCACAAATGAAATGCTAATAGGACTAGGCACTAAGCCAAAAAAAGAAACTACTAGCAGTCCTAAATTACAGCTGGAAGAATGGGAATAGTCCCACAGGCATGGAAGGAAGCTATACTAATACCAGTCCCAAAGAAAGGAAAAGGACCTGGAAGAACCAAATGGCTATCGACCTATCAGTCTTCTTAGCTGTGTAGGAAAATTAATGGAACGCATTATCAATGGCAGGCTAACATGGCATCTGGAAGAGAAAACCAACTCTTAACACCTCACCAAGCAGGATTCAGAAAGTACAGATCCACTGAAGATCAAATAACCTATATAGCTCAGGAAATAGAGGATGCCTTCAAGAGAAAAAGCACACACTAGCGGTCTGGATAGATTTAGAAAAAGCATTTGATAAAGTATGGAAGGAAGGACTGAAAGTAAAACTGCAAAAATGCATGTTTTGTGGGAAAATGTACAAATGGATCAGCCACTACCTTGAGAAACAGAACTGCCAGGACAAAAGTTACAAGGACAAACCAGCAAAATGATGCTATTGGAGCAAGGTGTCCCCCAAGGAGGAGTTTCTTTCACCAACATTATTCCTAGCATATATAAACTGACATCACGGAAAAGTTTTCCAGCCAGAGAACACACATCCTCCTTTGCAGATGACCTAGCCCATAGGACATCTGAAGAATATATTAGTACAGCTAACAGCAGAATACAGCAAGCCCTTATTAGCGCTAGAGGACTGGTCAAAATCATGGCTAGTGAAGATAAGTGAGGAGAAAACAACATGCACAGTGTTCTCCCTCTCAACTAAAACTCAGCAACCTAAGCTGTTATTGAATGGTAAAATATTGCGCCATGAAGAAAATCCAAACTATCTAGGAGTCACCTTTGATCGTCGCCTGACATGGAAGACACAGGTTGAGAAAAATCGAACAAGAGCAAGGCAAAGAATGGCAATCATGAAAAAAGCTTGCTGGTACAACGTGGGGAGCAGATGAGAAAGTTCTCAAGAAGTTATATACTGGACGGGTGAGGCCAGTACTGGAATATGGCATTGCAGCTTGGGCAACAGCAGCTAAGTCAAACTTTAACAAAATAAGTAGAGTCCAAAATCAAGGAATGCGAATCATAACTGGAAGCCTGAAGACAACGCCTATTAATGAATCTAGAAAAGATCACTTGTTTACAACCAATGCAGGATAGAAGAGATAGCAGAGCCCAGCAACAAGCTGAAAAATTTAGAAGATTGACAGACACCCTATGTATAAAAGGTTTAGTGGTTTTGGAAAGGGAAGACTGAAGCGTAGCAACTTTGTAGAAACTGCAAAACGAAAGATTAGGGCAGATCCCATACTTAACATATCAACAGTCAAACCCATTTACAATGCAGACAAGTTCCCAGCTTGGAGACAGCAGCAACTGCCTGAGATGATAGAAAACATTCCTGGTATTGAGAAAAAGAACACTCAGCATGAAACCGAAAGAAGAGAAATAACCCTAAACTACATAAAAGAACATTACCAAGCAGCAATTGGACCCATGCATATACAGATGGATCAGCCAAAAATTCAGTAGAGAATGGAGGAGGAGGAATTCTCCTAAATTTAAAAAATGGAGTGAAAAAAAACACATTCTAGTGGCAACTGGAAAGTTCTCAAGTAACTTCAAAGCGGAGGTAGAGGCTCTGAAAACTGCAGCAGAAATGCTCTTGATGGAGGAAAATAAAGAGACGCAAATAGCTATCTTCACAGATGCAAAGTCAGCTGTCTCAATACTGAAGAGCAAAAACAGCACAGAACTAGCTGACCTAAGAGCAGCACTCCATGGTCTATGCCAGAAATCCAAAAAAGTTATAATACAGTGGATCCCATCACATTGCAGTATACCTGGAAATGAAGAGGCTGACAGACTGGCAAAAGAGGGCGGACGACTACCACAGCCTGACATAGACATAACCTATAATGAGGCAAAGAGGTTGATAAAAAACACTTATAGAACCAAATGGGAATCAGAGCATCCAGGCCACCAGAAGGATGATGCATATTACAAACTCGACCAAAGAGAACAAGTAGCAATCTTCAGACTCCGCACAGGACATAACAGGCTGAAATACCACTTGTTCAACAAACTAAAGATAGGAGATACAGATGAATGTAATTGTGGAACTGGTAAAATGACAGCTAAACATTTGCTGCAAGAGTGCCCAATATATGCAGAACAGAGAAAGATATTTTGGCCCACACCTGCTTCATTCGAGGACAAGCTCTATGGAGATATCAACAAGCTCAAGTCGACTGCAGCTTACTTTAACTGTATTCAGGTTGGCATTTAAATGTACATGAAGAAGTATTTAGACTGCCACACTTCATACCACAGGCATGTCGGTTACACAAGCCTCCCAGAGGCATGAAATGGAATATTGCTTGGATAGCAAATCCATTACGTGGAAAGTCCGAATCGAAAGCTCACTGTGTGGGCTTCATAAAAGGTGGAAAAAGTGTCCTAGTGGCACAAAATGGAATATTGCTTGGATAGCAAATCCATTACGTGGAAAGTCCGAATCGAAAGCTCACTGTGTGGATGTCATCTGCAAACTGCATTCTTCTGGCTTCTGGAAGAACAGCCTATGGTGAACGGAAGGCCCAATATACGGAAGTGAGGCTAAGCAGCCATGTGCAGGACGTGACGATTCCTTGGGTGAGCCCAGTACCAGAGCGCTGTGTGTTGGCACTGCAATTATGGAAGCCTCCTTGGATGGCGGGGAATGCCCATGGTCTGCCCCTGCCTTCCCTTGAGGGCCGACCAGGATGCCTTTGGCTGTTCTATATGGGCCAGCTGGGATGGGAGATAACACCACAACAGTGAGAGTCTAACGTCCTAAGAAACCCCCCGGGAAGGTTAACCCGGTCAACAATTGCCCGCAGAAGTCGGATGTGTCAGCCTAACGGCGCAACAACGCAGCTCTGCTGTAAACAGGCACAACGCAATCACGTCCGGAAAAAAAACTCCGGATGAACGAAGAAGAAGAAGTTCAGTTGAGATGAGTTGAGTTGAGTTGAGTTGTGGTGAGTTGAGTTGAGTTGAATTTAGGTGAATTGAGTTGAGTTGAGTTGAGCTGGGCTGAGTTGAGTTGAGGTGAACTGAGTTGTGTTGGGTTGAGTTGAGATGACGTGAGTTGAGCTGAGATTAGTTGAACTGAGCTGAGGTGAGTTGAGCTAAGAAACGACATCACCGCACTCATGACATCCCCACACGCGGTCCGTTCCCTCGTTCAACAGCCAGCGCAGAATCATACTACTAATCGTTCCCACCGCTATCTGATTGAAAGTTCTCCTGGTCTTCCTTCCCTGTTTTGAGATTCTTCCAGATCCCCCGCCGACCCCCCGCCATATCATTCTCTCCACATACGGGTTCTCAGTATGTTCCACCGCCTTCTCCACCTGGTCCCACAGACGCACGACCACCTCTCCCTTGTCCTTAGGCAATCTACCACCGAGAGGTGCATTCCCTGCCAGCCTATCAGCCTGTTCATTCCCCGCACCCCCGCATGACCAGGGCAAAATATCCATTCAACTCTCACAATCTGTGACCTCTGAAGCGACGAGAGCAATTCCACACGAATCATTCCTTTCTCCACCTTCCTAAGCATATTCCGTGAGTCCGTAATGAACACGATGTGTATGGCAGCGGCCTCCTTCAATCACTGAAAAGCTGCCGTTACCGCCTCAACTTCCATTCTCATGCTACAGCCTGTAGTAAGGCTTGCTTTCTTTAAACATTCCAACCAAGGTCTCTGGCTATGCGTGGGTGGGATTACTTTTCCTACAATGTTGCTAGGAAAGTGGCCTTTCGGCCTACCCTTTGCGATTTCCAACTGCCGTGGGATTGTTAACGTGCATAACGGGACTTCATATTTCTGGTCCTTATCCGATAAGGCAAGATATCCGATCTCACTACCCAAGATAATATGTGGAAGTATGATATCATTAGCTACTAATCGCTTTGGAAAAAATTCCAAATTTTATGCAGGGATCGAACCAGATACCTTAATAGCCTAAATCAGACACCCTAACCTTTCGGCCACGGCGGCTCTCAACACAAGATACAAGCCCAGACATTCAAAGTGGGCTTATCAGTTACTTTGAACACGACACAGAGAATGGTTACTGGTAGTGTCATGTTGTCAAATTGACCCCCATTAAATCCCATTGTAATCCCGACTCATTCCTAGTGCTATTATTTGATCTCTTTTGATCTCATTCATTCAGTAGCATGTCCTATGCAGAACCTCGCTCCCGTAACAACCTTCCGGAAAACCTCTCGATCATAATAAAGATGTCCCGCGTCCGATACACCCATCTGGAGATCATCCGCCACATCCTGCACCCATCTTCTCTTTGGCCTTCCTCTTCCTCTCTTCCCAGGCATATACCCCTCCATTATTGTTCTCTCCAAACTTTCGTGACGTTTCAAGAGACCAAAATATTTCAATTTTCTTTGTTTTATCGTCTTTAATAGCCAACCTTCTTCAATATTCAGCTCTTGAAGTATGGATGCATTTGTTCTTTTCTTTACCCAAGATATTCTTAGAACTCGTCTATAACATTTATATTCAAAGGCATTTATGTTCAGCTTGTTTAGTAAGTGTCCAGGTCTCACAGGCGTATGTTGCAATGGGAAAGATGCATGCTCTTAAAAATCTAATTTTTGTAGTTCTGTCTGTCCCATTCCATAATTTATTCAGTTGTTTTAGTCTTTGAAGAGCAATTGATAGTCGTCGTTTAATTTCTTTCATTGTGTCACCATTGTTGGTAATCAATGACCCAAGATATTCAAAATTTTCCACCACCTCCAATTTTTCCTCATTAACATATATTTCTTTCTCCATAGTAGTTTTATCTGTATGCATTATCTTTGTTTTTGCTATGTTAAGATACAAGTTGTGATTTTCACTATTCAATTGGGTTGAGGCTATTAGGCTTTCTATACCAGTCTGTGTTGTGGATAGTAATACTGTATCATCAGCATATCGAATCTCTGGTATGTCATGACCGCCGATATTTAGGGCATCATATAGCTCCCTATTTATATCATCTTTTACATTTCTCATTATATTTTCGGCGTACAGGTTAAACAAATAGGGTGACAGCACACTTCCTTGACGGACTCCTTGCTTGATGTCAAACCAATCTGATGTCTCGCCATCTATTCTAACCGCTGCTTGTTGGTCTAGATAGAGTATTCTTATGAGTTGTAGGCTATTACATGTGGTGGAAAGCCCATATCCCTCATGATTTCCCAAAGATTCTGATGTTGTACACAGTCAAATGCCTTTGAATAATCCACAAAATATGAGAATAGGTTTACATTAAATTCTCTTCACTTCTCTATTATTATATGCATATTGAGAATGTGATCTCCTGTTCCTCTCCCATGCCTAAATCCAGCTTGAACCACGTTAGTTTCTTCTTCCATTTTCTTACGAAGTCTTCCCATTATGATTTTTAGTAGAATTTATTTTGATCTACATGTGTATATTTGAACTCTATGTGTGTTGATGTTATAATTGTGATAGAGTGAAATAAGGTTACAATTGGGAAAGAGTGAATTAAAGTTATAACAGGGATAGAGTGGATTAAGGTTAGAAATGAGATAGAGAGAATTACACTTGTTACTGAGATGTAGCTTAGATACAGTGAATTAAATTTATAACTGAGGTGGGGGTTAATTAAAATTATAACTGGAATAGAGTGAATTCAATTTATAACCAGTAAAGAGTGAATTAATCTTATAACTGCAATAGATTGACTTCAGTGTATGTCTAGCATAGAGTGAATTAAACCTATGACCAGCATAGAGTGAATTAAATTTATAACTAGCATAGCGTGAATTAAATTTATGACTAGCATAGAGTGAATTAAATATATGACTAGCATGAAGTGAGTTAAATGTATAACTAAGATCAAGTGAATCAAAGCTACAACTGAGATAGCGTGAATAGATCTTATAACTGAAATAGAGTGAATTAAAATTATAACTGAGACAGGGTGAATTACACTTATAACTGGTATAAACTGGATTAAAGCTATAACAGAGAATGCGTGAATTACACTTCTAACTGAGATAGAGTAAATGGAACTTATAATAAAGATAGAGTGAATTAAACTTACAACTGAGATAGAATAAATGAAACTTATAACAAAGATAGAGTGAATTAAACTTATAAATGAGTTAGAGTAAATGCAACTTATAATAACGATATAGTGAATTAAACGTATAACTGAGATAGAGTAAATAAAACTTATAAAAGAGATAGAGTGAATTAAACTTATAGCAGACATAGAGTAAATGAAACTTATAATAAAGATAGAGTGAATTAAGCTTTTAATCGAGAGAGAGTAAATGAAACTTATAATAAAGATAGTGGATTAAACTTATAAATGAGATAGCGTAAATGCAACTGTAACAGAAATGAATCTAATTAAACTTGTAACTGGGTTAAACTGGACTACAGTTAAACAGAGAAGAAGTGGATTAAAGTTATAACTGACATAAAGGCGAGAGAGAGAGAGGGAGAGAGAGAGATAGGGAGGAAGAGAGAGAGAGGGGAGAGGGAGAGAGAGAGAGAAATAGATAGAGAAATAGACAGAGCAGAGAGAGAGATAGAGGGAGGGGAGAGGGAGAGAGAGAGAGAGAGAAATAGATAGAGAAATAGACAGAGCAGAGAGAGAGAGAGAGAGATAGATAGAGAAATAGACAGAGCACAGAGAGAGAGAGAGAGAGAGAGAGAGAGAGAGAGAGAGAGAAATAGATAGAGAAATAGACAGAGCAGAGAGAGAGAGAGAGAGAGAGAGAAATAGATAGAGAAATAGACAGAGCAGAGAGAGAGAGAGAGAAATAGATAGAGAAATAGACAGAGCAGAGAGAGAGAGAGAGAGAGAGAGAGAGAGAAAGAGAGAGAGAAATAGATAGAGAAATAGACAGAGCAGAGAGAGAGAGAGAAATAGATAGAGAAATAGACAGAGCAGACAGACAGAGAGAGAGAGAGAGAGAGAGAGAGAGAGAGAGAGAGAGAGAGAGAGAGAGAGAGAGAAAGAGAGATTGTGTGGAGGTAGGGGCAGGAACAGAGTCAGCTGTGTGTGTGTGTGTGATTGTGTGTGTGGGTGGGGGTGGGGGTGGGGGGGGGGAATGGGGATGCACAAGACAGAGACATATATGAAGTGACGAATGTGTGAAGTGCTGGGCAAGGGCAGTGACGGGTGTATGAAATGCTGATTTAGGGAGGTGATACGTGTATGAAGAGGTGAACAATTGCAGCGACATATGTATGAAGATAGGGAATGAAACATATAAAGGCGGGGAAAGGTACAGATAAATGTTAAAGAATGGGGGATATGGACAGATAAGCGTTAAATATGAGAGTACAGGACCAGAAAGACGTTAAAGAAAAGAGGACGATCAGGAAGACGTTAAAGAAGAGAGGACAGTATCAGAAAGACGTTAAATAAGAAACGGCAGGATCAGAAAGACGTTAAAGAAGAGGGAACAGGAACAGATAAACGATACCCAAAAAAAAAAAAAGCCTCGTCTAGAAGAGACACCCCGTAGCTTTAGCAAGGACCCCAGGGGTCTCCCAAATATTTGCGCTCGTGTACGGGTTTACATAAAACGGACCCCCGACCTTCCGAGCGCTAGGCATTTCGACTTGACCACTACGCCATGGAGAACACTCCCCCATTCCGCCGCTCCCAAATACTCAGATAACTTGGCTGGATGATACAATTATCAAGAAACACAGACTTAATGCGAGAATCTGATGATTCTGTGAAATGGCGAGCCAAAACCACCCACGCTCGCCGGCCCGACACACAGTGTTATTACAGATGAAATAACAAACACAACTGACCTGGGAACACACATGTTTTGAGTAATCCAAGTCTAGAACACACTTCTGGAATTACAAATCAACTGCGAACGAAAAAACGAGAAACAGCAAAATGTTAACGCCCATCATTAAGTCAGGTTTAAATATATTAACAACAACAACAATAATTTTTATATGTGTAATAGTAGGAGTTGTGCGTGATTTATATTAAATTGTGCTGAGGGTAACGATGTTATAAAGTTATGCTAAAGTTATCTAGCACCAACACTGAACTGCGGATACAAATAATCACTAGATATATTTGGCCTGTAGCACTGTACGGCTCTGAAACATGGACTCTGACTTCCGGTCCAATATGGCAGATAGGCTGAAGAGCTGTTAAGGCCTTTTGAGTGTTTTTGCGTCTGGCTAAGGTTTCCTTACGCATTTTCCGCATGTTGGACTAGTAGTGCATGGCTCCATTGGCCAGCTACTGTGTTAAGTGCGTGGAGCGACACTGTGGGCTGTGGATTTCGTGTAGAATGCTTTTACATATGTCCGCGGTTGTTTGTATTGTGAACTGCTTGTTTAGACAAATGGCGGACGGCCAGTTGCTGAACTAGCTGGTTCTACATTATGCTGTAATGTGTTTGAAACTGCTGGTTTTCTAGTGACCGCCGCTTCCATCGATGATGAACTAATTTTCGTGACGAATTGTTATGTTGGCATTATGATAGCTGCTGTATGCATGTATGCCTATGCCTGCTGTTGGTTTGTCGGGACTGTCTATTTCGCTTTTCACACGGGGCAGTGAGGAGCATTGTGTGTGATATTCACTGGCACAGGGACGCGGCATTTTAGGTTGACCCTTTGCAGTGAAGTTGGAACAGCGACTAAGACTGAGAGTAAGGATTGCCATGTCGCATTCAATCACCGAAAGGATCAGGCCCTGTTATAGGAGACATAGGTGGCGTTGCTCACAGTTTTCGCTTCTATTATCCGCATCATGCCCCTCCTAGCATTCATTACCACATGTTCTATGAGCCCAGAAAAAGCCAGAAAAACCAGAAACATCTTTCCCAGGCATTCCACTGCAAGAGCTTTTCCCACCATCTCCAAGGATAAACTTACAGTTGTTGTTGACAATACAGGTATCCAGGGAGAGTTATGCCACGGCTGCCTTTGTTGGATCGACCAGAGCTCCCCCTTCCCACTGTTATATGGTTGAGTTCTGTCTGAAGTTCTTCAGCAACCCGCTCTCTGTCTTTGCCCTGACGATGTTTGACTAGTACCTTGTCGCCTTGACAGACGATATTCTGTGAAATGGAATTATATCTCTCCATAGCACAAAGCCTGGGCTGAGTTTAGAGAACATGTGTTACCCATGCAGCATGATCCCTCTCTCGGCCTGTCTAGTTTACTTCAGAGGAAAAGTAACACCAATACGTCTGGAACATGACAAGCTACAGAAGCTGGTGGATCAGCAAAGCAATGCCCTAACTATCTGCCTGTCAGAGCTTCCATCTTAGACCAGCTGCTGACCAAGGTTTAAGGCCTGGTCTGCCCTGCCATGACATGTAGTCTTAAATTGCATTTCCTTGCATTAGGGTAAGGCTTGTACCCTCCCAAGTGCGATCCTCCCTCCGAAGCCGTTGGCACAACATGGGTTTTTGGGTTTGGTGAGCGCCGCCCAACATTCCGCGCTAACAGAAAGCAGGTAGTATCGTCTACTATCATACGGTAGCTCAGTCAGCAGTACGCCAGCCCTGACAATGCACTGCATCTTTATCAGCATAAGACAGTGTCCTTCTCCGTCCTGTGGTCTGCGTGATTATTACAGTGTAGGCGTTGAAACAAATAAACAAATCCTACAAGAGGAAAATGAAAGCCGCACACTGATTAGAGAAATTAGACGTAGACAGTCACAATGTTTTGGGCACGCCATGAGAAGAAATAAACTAGGGAATTTGGTGACAACAAGCATGATTGAGGTAAAAGAACAATAGGAAGGCAGAGACGTATATATCTGGATGGCTTGACCACATGGCATGGTTGAGACAAGAACACAGAGCTGATCCACGATTCTGGTGATAGTGTCAGATAGCGAAGCATGACCGCCCTCGCTTATCAGCATGGCACATGATGATGATGTGACGTTGAATAGAAGTGGGGGTACAGAGAAACAGTGTTTCAGACAGGGGTGTGTTGTTGTTGGTTCAGGGGTCAGACAGCAGAATTTGCATATTATGAAAGAGATCTAAGATCACGTTACGTAACGCTACTTCAGGTTAAATATGGCGGCGCGTGGTACGTAATAAACTTCGTATGTGTGCTATATAATCAACTTCATTTATGTACTATACAATCAATTTCATATGGGTACTATATAATCAACTTCATATGTGAACTATGTAAACAATTTCATGTGTACACTACATCATCAACTGCATGTGTGTACTATATAATCAACTTCATGTGCACACTATATCATCAAATTCATGTGTGTACTATATAATCAGCCGGCTTCCTGGCTTAGAGGTTACGACTTTTCTCCGTAATCTCGTATACTCTCGTGGTTAACGTGATGACGGTGAGAATCAGCAGTGGTTCGAATCGCATCGGTAACCTACGGGGTATGTGAACCGGCCGCTCAGAAGGCAATGGCAAACTACTGAGCGTAATCTTATCAAGAAATCAACATACAGCTGAAAGATGCTGGTGTTGACAGCGATATCATGTAAAGGATAGGCAAAAAAACAAAACAACAACAACTATATAATCAACTACACATGTGTACTATATAATCGACTTCAAGTGTGTACTATATAATCAACTTCATGTGTGGACCATATAATCAATTTCATGTGTGGATTATATAATCAACTTCACGAGTGTACTACATCATCAACTTCATGAGTGCACTTTATAATCGCCTTTATGTGTGCACTATATCATCAACTTAATGTGTGTACTATATAATCAACTTCATGAGCACACTATGTCATCAAATTCATGTGTGTACTATATAATCAACTTCTTGTGTGTACTATATAATCAATTTCATGTGTGTACTATATAATCAATTTCATGTGTGTACTATATAATAAACTGCACATGTGTATTATATAATCACCTTCGTGTGTGTACTATATAATCAACTTCATGTGTGCACTATATAATCAACTTCATGAGTACACCATATAATCATATTTATATGTACACCGTATAATCAATTTCATGTGTGTACTCGTATAATCAACTTCATGTGTGTACTATATAATCAACTTCATGTGTGTACTATATAATCAACTTCATGTGCGAACTATATTATCAACCTCAAGCGTGAACTATATAATCAACTTCATGTGTACACTATATAATCAACTTCATGTGTGTAATATATAATTAAATTAATGTGTACACTATATCATCAGCTTCATGCGTACACTATATGGTCATTATCATGTGTACACTATATAGTCAACTTCATGTGTACATTATATTATCAACTTCACAGGTGTACAATATAATCATATTCAACATGGTTATCATCATCCTGGAGCTTTTCCCTTGCAGAGGGTCGTCCTCATCACAACATCAGGGACAGATTCTCGATCCTTCGCCAGTTGCCTTGCCTCATACATTTTCATGCCTAGGGTGTCTTTAATGTCCTCCACCTACTGTCGTATTGGTCGACCCCTGCCTCCGCTACCAGAAAGCATTATTATTCTTTCAAGCCACTGTGATGTTTCATGTGGCCAAATTATTTCAGTTGCCTAGACATGATACAACCTCTTCGATGTTCCGATCTTGTAGAATGTCAGTATTTTCTTCGATGTTCTGATCTTGTAAAGGTCGGTGTTTTCTTCGATGTTCCGATCTTGTAGAATGTCAATGTTTTCTTCGATGTTCCGATCTTATAGAATGTCTGTGTTTTCTTCGATATTCCGATCTTATAGAATGTCAGTGTTTTCTTCGCTGTTCCGACCTTGTAAAGGTCGGTGTTTTCTTCGATGTTCTGATCTTGTTAAGGTAGGTGTTTTCTTCGATGTTCCGATCTTATAGAATGTCAGTGTTTTCTTCGGTGTTCTGAGCTTGTTAAGGTCGGTGTTTTCTTCGATGTTCCGATCTTATAGAATGTCAGTGTTTTCTTCGATATTCCGATCTTATAGAATGTCGGTGTTTCTTCGACGTTCTGATCTTGTAGAATGTCTGTGTTTTCTTCGATATTCCGATCTTATAGAATGTCAGTGTTTTCTTCGACGTTCCGATCTTATAGAATGTCAGTGTTTTCTTCGATATTCCGATCTTATAGAATGTCAGTGTTTTCTTCGACGTTCCGATCTTATAGAATGTCAGTGTTTTCTTCGATATTCCGATCTTATAGAATGTCGGTGTTTCTTCGACGTTCTGATCTTGTAGAATGTCAGTGTTTTCTTCGGTGTTCTGATCTTGTTAAGGTCGGTGTTTTCTTCGATGTTCCGATCTTATAGAATGTCAGTGTTTTCTTTGATATTCCGATCTAGTAGAATGTCGGTGTTTTCTTCGACGTTCTGATCTTGTAGAATGTCGGTGTTTTCTTCGATGATCCGATCTTATAGAATGTCGGTGTTTTCTTCGATGTTCTGATCTTAAGGTCGGTGTTTTCTTCGATGTTCCGATCTTATAGAATGTCAGTGTTTTCTTCGATTTTCCGATCTTATAGAATGTCAGTGTTTTCTTCGATTTTCCGATCTATAGAATGTCAGTGTTTTCTTCGATTTTCCAATCTTATAGAATGTCAGTGTTTTCTTCGATTTTCCGATCTTATAGAATGTCAGTGTTTTCTTCGATGTTCCGATCTTGTTGAATGTCTGTGTCTTCTTCGATGTTCCGATCTTGTTGAATGTCAATGTTTTCTTCGATGTTCTGATCTTGTAGAATGCCTGTGTTTTATTCGATGTTCGGATCTTGTAGAATGTCTGTGTCTTCTTCGATGTTCGGATCTTGTAGAATGTCTGTGTCTTCTTCGATGTTCCGATCTTGTTGAATGGCAATGTTTTCTTCGATGTTCTGATCTTGTAGAATGTCAGTGTTTTATTCGATGTCCTGATCTTGTAGAATGTCTGTGTCTTCTTCGATGTTCGGATCTTGTAGAATGTCTGTGTCTTCTTCGATGTTCGGATCTTGTAGAATGTCTGTGTCTTCTTCGATGTTCCGATCTTGTAGAATGTCTGTGTCTTCTTCGATGTTCCGATCTTGTTGAATGGCAATGTTTTCTTCGATGTTCTGATCTTGTAGAATGTCAGTGTTTTTATTCGATGTCCTGATCTTGTAGAATGTCTGTGTCTTCTTCGATGTTCGGATCTTGTAGAATGTCTGTGTCTTCTTCGATGTTCGGATCTTGTAGAATGTCTGTGTCTTCTTCGATGTTCCGATCTTGTTGAATGGCAATGTTTTCTTCGATGTTCTGATCTTGTAGAATGTCAGTGTTTTATTCGATGTTCTGATCTTGTAAAGGTTGGTGATTTCTTCGGTGTTCCGATCATGTAGAATGTCAGAGATGTGTTCGATGTTCCGATCTTGTCGAATGTTAGTGTGTGTGTGTGTTTTTTTTTTCTGGATGGAGATGGAAATGGAGACGGATTGTATCTGCAGCAAAGAACCTCAATGACTCGGAACGCTGAAGAAGAAGAAGACGAAGAAGAAGACGAAGAAGAAGAAGAAGAAGAAGAAGAAGAAGAAGAAGAAGAAGAAGAAGAAGAAGAAGAAGAAGAAGAAGAAGAAGAAGAAGAAGAAGAAGAAGAAGATCTTATAGAATGTCAGTGTTTTTTCCGATGTTCCGATCTGATGGAATGTCGCTGTTTTCTTAGTTGTTCCGATCTGGTAAAATGTCGGTGTTTTATTCGATGTTCCGATCTTGTAGAATGTCGGTGTTTTATTCGATGTTCCGATCTTGTAGAATATCCGTGTTTTCTTCGATGTTCCGACTTATAATAATGTCAGTATTTACTTCGATGATCCGATCTTGAAGAATGTCGGTGTTTTCTTCGATGGTCCAATGGTAGGGAATGTCAGTGTTTTCTTCGACGGTCCGCTCATATAGAATGTCTTGGACCACGGTAGTCTGAGCATTGCACTGTAACGTTTCAGTTCAAAAGCCTCTATTTGGTTCTTTTATGATTACGACATGGTCCATTATTGACATCCGTGATAAGAGGGTCGGGAAATCCCTCATAGAGAATGTCATATAGAGTGTGTGGAACGGAGTATGTGGCAGAGAGTGTGTGGCAGAGGGTGTGTGGCAGAGAGTATGTGGCAGAGAGTGTGTGGTAGAGAGTGTGTGGTAGAGAGTGTGTGGCAGAGAGTGTGTGGTAGAGAGTGTGTGGCAGAGAATATATGGCAGAGAGTGTGTGGTAGAGAGTGTGTGGCAGAGAGTGTGTGGCAGAGAGTGTGTGACAGAGAGTGTGTGATTATGTGTGGCAGAGAGGGTGTGACAGAGAGTAACAGTGTATGACAATGAGTGTGTGACAGAGAGTGTGTGGCATAGAGTGTGTGACAATGATTAACAGTGAGTGTGTGACAGTGTGTGTGTACCAGAGAGGTGTGACTGAGAGTGAGTGAGAATAAGTGTGTGACAGAGAGTGTGTGGTAGAGTGTGAGTAACAGTGAGTGTGCAACAGAGTGAGTGACAGTAGTGAGTGACAGAGTGTGAGTGACAGAGTGAGAGACAGAGACAGAGAGAGAGAGAGAGAGAGAGAGAGAGAGAGAGAGAGAGAGAGAGAGAGAGAGAGAGAGAGAGAGAGAGAATGACAGAGCATGTGATACAGATTTAGTGAGAAAAAAATATAGTGAAAGAGATTGACTGAGAGTGACGGAGAGAGAGAGAGAGAGAGAGAGAGAGAGAGAGAGAGAGAGAGAGAGAGAGAGAGAGAGAGGAGAGAGATAGAGAGAGAGAATGGATACAAAGAATCGGGGAGACAGAGTGGTCCAGAGTATACGTGAGAGCGTGAAAGAGAGAGTGTGGTGTATTTAGTGATAGTGTCAGACAGCGTGTGATGTATTTAGTAATAGAGTGACAGAGAGAGAAAGAGAGAGAGAGAGTCATAGAGAGCGATAGAAAGAGTGAGAGATAGCTTTATAGAGTAACAGAGAGAGTAAGAGATGATGAGTGTCAGCGAGTGGCAGATAGAAAGAGATTTGGTGACAGAGAGAGAGAGAAAGAGACAGAGAGAGAGAGAGAGAGAGAGAGAGAGAGTCAACCAAAGGGAGAGCTAGGTTCAAACGCATTCACTAAAGGCAGGCCTGATTATAACTACATCAAGACAACCATTTAGGTTAATACTGTGAACAGTTTGAAACTGGACAAACTCCAATGATATTACATCACCGTTTTATGACATTAGGAGACTAACTCAAGTGCTCTCAATTCTTACCACCCCCAAAGACAGGTACAGAGCAATATCAAATCTTGATGAATTAAACAACGGCAAAATGTAAGATTACACGTTATAGCTACCCAATACAAGATGTCGCTGTAAGTGTGCAATATATTGTCAGCTTTAAGTATACTAGGGCAGTGGTTCTCAACCGGTGGGGAATTCCACACAGTATACTGTGTAGGAGCAGGGGGAAATTTTTAGGGAGGAAATATGAAAGGGGGGGGGGGGGATGACGTTCCAAAAATATGGTGAGGGGGGGGGGGAATGACGTCCTAAAAATATGGTGAAGGGGGGCACGGGCCAAAAAAGGTTGAGAACCACTGTACTAGGGCTTTATGAGGTGATGTGACAATATCCTTTCCTCGCCCGTTTTTTCCCGGTTCTTAACTTACAGGAAGATCATATTTGTTTTTGTCTTGTGTCGAATCACTTCTGCGACATAGTGTCAACCCAAATTCTTTAGTAACTATAACTTGTAACTATCTCAAATATCACTTTACAATAATTAAAGATACTATATAAATTATTTAGCCTTCATCGTACTCAGCAGGAACAATGCCTAAATGTTCACACTTGCCTTGAAGAATATGGCGGAGTGTAAGTTTTTTAGAACGAAGTGTCACTTGAACTGCAGTATGTTTATGATTGTAGTGTTTACCCTAAAATCAATATATCCATCTGCAAATGTATGGTACCAGTGAAACTCAAAAACAACATTCTCGCAAAAGTCTAACAACAACACACTTACCTTCAGATGATCAAATCTAAATTTGCCATTTGTTTTGGCGTATTTTCCACAATGAATGTTTAATACTTGAACACATATATTTTGAATTTATCGATCTTTCACGTCTTGTGTAATACAAGCAAAGAATTTTAACAAATATAACCCCACAAAAAGAATTTTACATAATAAGAAAGGTTAGATAAATTTTCGCCTGAAAGACGATTTCACAAATTTTTATGCGGAATACCGGAATATATTATTCTTTAAAATGCAACAGTCTTTTGGCGTCAACTATGTATATTTACATATTCAAGAAAATAGTGCAAGGATAAATAAGAAACGTGTTATTTCAAATAAGAAGATGGATAAATCTTTACCTCTGAAAGTATACTGGTGAAAACAGGTCGAAGGTGTCAATTTATATAAACAGCAGTGATAATAAACAAGAACAGAAGGTATGGAAGCGAAATCGAAGTCACCATTTCGAATTTTGAAATCCTACCATAGACTGCGTTGTGTGTTTGATGCGACGTGACGTCATTCTCAGAAGAAACCCACGAAAATGAGAAAACTTGAATCCTGTTAACATTCCTAATGAAATCGTCATCAAAGAAGTGAAAATTAACTAAAAGAAACTAGTTTATGTGAAAAGTCTAACGTAAACAAGGCGAGGCTGTGTCGTTATGTTTGTGTATAGATCGATATTGATTTGGAGATCTGGGAACCGGCTCGTCTTCTCAAACGTAAACACGGAGCCGGTTGCAATCCCACGCGAAATGAGGCGTTGCCCGCAAGAATGTGCTTACAGTTTGACGGCTAGTGAAATGCGGTTCTAATATTGTTGTTCTTTACAGAATAAATAACATATTTGTGTGCAGTTTGTAGGGTTCAAATGTATTTCATTATTTATAATTAAGTTAACCCTTGGCATTTGTGCACTTATTCCCTGAGTCGTCAGCGATGGTCTGGTGTGGTACTTGGGAGTTAAGATCCAAGTGGAGTTGATCTCTCACCTTGTTGTCGTGAACATTAAATTGTTTGTATACCAAGGAAATCACAGATCTTCTTCTTCTTCTTCTTCTTCTTCTTCTTCTTCTTCTTCTTCTTCTTCTTCTTCTTCTTCTTCTTCTTCTTCTCTTCTTCTTCTTCTTCTTCTTCTTCTTCTTCTTCTTCTTCTTCTTCTTCTTCTTCTTCTCTCTCTTCTTCTTCTTCTTCTCTCTTCTTCTCCTTCTTCTTCTTCTTCTGCTCCTCTCCTTCTTCTTCTTCCTTCTTCTTCTTCTTCTTCTTCTTCTTCTTCTTCTTCTTCTTCTTCTTCTTCTTCTTCTTCTTCTTCTTCTTCTTCTTCTTCTTCTTCTTCTTCTTCTTCTTCTTCTGCTACTGCTTCGCCGTCTTCTTCTTCTTCTTCTTCTTCTTCTTCTTCTTCTTCTTCTTCTTCTTCTTCTTCTTCTTCTTCTTCTTCTTCTTCTTCTTCTTCTTCTTCTTCTGATCTTATTCTCGGTCTCCATCCATCATGTGCCATGCCGATAAGCGTGGGTGGTCGTGTTTTCAGTAGCATGTCCTTTGCAGAACCTCGCTCCCATAACAACCTTCCGGGAAAACCTCTCGATCATAAGCAAGATGTCCCGCGTCCGATACACCCATCTGGAGATCATCGCCACATCCTGCACCTATCTTCTCTTTGGCCTTCCTCTTCCTCTCTTCCCAGGCATATACCCCTCCATTATTGTTCTTTCCAAACTTTCTTGACGTTTCAAGTGACCAAAATATTTCAATTTGCTTTGTTTTATCGTTTTTAATAGCCAACCTTCTTCAATATTCAGCTCTTGAAGTATGGATGCATTTGTTCTTTCCTTTGCCCAAGATATTTGTAGAACTTGTCTATAACATTTATATTGAAAGGCATTTATGCGCTGTTCAGCTTGTTTAGTCCAGGTCTCACAGGCATATGTTGAAATGGGAAACTATGCTTGCTCTTAAAAACCTAATTTTTGTAGTTCTGTCTGTCCCACTCCATAATTTATTCAGTTGTTTTAGTCTTTGAAGAGCAATTGATAGTCGTCGTTTAATTTCTTTCATTGTGTCACCGTTGTTGGTAATCAATGACCCAAGATATTCAAAATTTCCACCACCTCCAATTACTTGTATATTACATTGTGGTATTTCCTTCTTCCCAGTGACGACCATAATCTGTGTCTTCTTACAATTCAATTCTAACCCTAGTTGTTCACTGTGTGCAACAACCGCATCTACTAAATGTTGCAGGTCCTGTTAATTGTCAGCAATCAAGACTGTATCATCTGCATATCTAATGTTATTGATGCATCATCCCCCAATGTTGATTCCTTCCATATCGTCTATATTTCTAAAAATATTGTCACTGTATAGGGAAAAAAGATCTGGAGACATTACACATCATTGTCTCACACTTCTCTAAATAGGCTTATATAGACCTACTTCATTATCAATTCTGATGGCAGCTTGTTGTTTCAAATATATGTTTTTCTTACACATCTAAGGTCTTTCCCATAAATTAGTAGATCTTCAAGCATCCTTATTATGTCGACATGCCTCACTTTATCGAAAATCTTTGTGTTGTCAATAAAGCAAAGGTGTAGGTCTTCGTTTACTTCTATAGAACGTTTAATGGCTGTTCTCAGCATATACACAGCATTTACTGTAGCCTTGCCTTCTACAAAAAAAAAACCCATTGTTCTTCTCATATTTCAGGTTGCATTTTCTTCCTAACCCTTTACATGATAATTCTTAGCCAAATCTTCGTGATGTGACTCATTATACTAATTGTTTGATGGTGATCACATTCCAAGGCTCTTGATGTCTTTGGGATTGCTATAAATACAAAATTACACAATTCACGAGGCATATCTCTAGCATCATATATTGTATTCATCAGTCTGGTAACTTGATCTATTCCATAGTTATCTAAAGCATTAATCTTTTCTTCTGTGACGTTGTCTGAACCGGAGGTCTTGACAGTTTTCATATGGCTGAGAGCATTCTGAACCCCCATCTTCAAAATTGATGGTCCTTCATTAATATTTCGAATATAATACTGTTCTTCCCTGTTATCATCATAAAGGTTTTTCACATAATCTGACTATACATATAAAATATGATCTTTTTCTATTATGATATTTTGATCTTTTATTGTTAGGCAGCCTGCTAATGTATGAGTTCTTTGATTAGTAAGTTCCTGAATTCTTTGGTGAATTAGTTTGACATTTTTACTGTTGTGTTGTTTTTCAATTTCTATGCAATTTTTCTCAAGCCATGCTTCTTTTGCCTCCTTACTTAATTTTCTGACTGTTCTATGAATTTCTTCATATTTGGCAGGATTATTTTTGTTGTGTCTTCTTGTTTCCATTAGCTGTAACATTTCTTCAGTCACCCACTTCTTACGACCCATTTTCGTTAATTTTGGAATGGTTTGAATAACGAAGACACAAACAATAGATTGCACGATTTATTGCCTGACATATTTAGCTGCATCTCGTCAGGTACATACTGCAGAATTCACACAACCAAATTAACTAGATAAATCCTTCAAGCTGAAATATACACATGCTCGCAAAGTAATTGTCGTGTATCCGTTTAAAGTGTCGTCCCTGGAGTGAGAGGAATCAACACCCACATTATATTTTAACCCCTTATCATTATCCTGGAGAAACCACTAGAAACCGTCTACAAAACTCCGTAAGTTTATGGACACCTCTTTCTCTCTCTCTATCACTGCTGTATCATGCCCCCTCTCATTCTTCTCCAACGCAACATACTCAACAACTCTAGCTTCTAAAAATTAATAACAATTAATTTATTAAAAGAAAAGTGTAATGTATGTGAGAAGCGTATGCGAAGAATGTGTGACGTGTTCTATAATGTGTGTAGAATCGGACCATCAGATCAATCGCCCAGTCAGATCATCCTAGCAAGGTCACACCACAGCACGTTAGGTCAGCACAAGAAAACCTCACCCAGTGATGTATCTCTCCTGCCAGACACTGACTTTCTTCTGTAGCTACCTGGTAATCCATCTACATGATCATCCGAAATAGATACAGTCTATAGTTTACCACTGATCATGGACCGGTTGCACACTGCACATTATAAGTCCCTATAGTTCTTAAAATGTACAAATCCCTTGTACTGTGAAATTAGGTATCACTGTTATTGTTAATATACTTGATCCTATCTAGTGTCTATATTGTCTCAAGTACAATGTCCCTGGTAATGTTTCACTGGAATCTACCACACCATGTGAATGTTACATTTAAAGTTCTCGTTTAGTTACTAGTGTTCGTATGATATGTGTTGTATCAACAAACATCACCCATCCTAGGTGAACCTTAACACACAGGAATCGTTATATGGTTTTGCTCTTCTGAGCCATGTTATCGTGGACCCTCTTGATCATGGGCTCAACCCAAACATTATTGTACAACCTTTCTTCTTGGACGTTATTTATTTTCCGTAAGAAAACAGTTGACTGTACAAATGGTGTTCTTCCCAATCGGAGTAAACGTTTTCAAAACCCGTGTAGAGCTTCCTCGTAACTGGCAGGGAACCTGTTAGAGAAATAACACACCTGGTGAGAGCACTAGTAACTGATCCTAACAGCTGTGTGTAGGCCTACAGCCTCGCTCAGATATTTATCAGCGAACTAAACTCTGTCATAGAGCAGATGAGCTCATCACCTAGGTCCGAATCAGGCTATGACAAGGAAAGACCAATAAACAGGGTGCAGAACCCCAGTGGGCACCCCACTGAAAGATCCCACTATTGGACACTTTCCCCATCTTCCAACCCATCCTTAATCTCTCCAATATCACCCCACTACACTATTCTCACTAGCAGAGCTAATTCTCACTTCACTACTCTATTCTCAACTACAGAGCTAATTATCACTTCACTACTCTATTCTCAACTAGCAGAGCTAATTATTTCCTCACCCTAGCTAGTTTTAACAAGGCTACTGCCTATATTAATTAGGCCTAAATACACTATATGTAATACCTTATGCAACATCGCATCACTCCTGGATGGCCTCTACAATTTGCCATAAAGACACATGTTATATAATCTTTAATTAAATCTAACACTGTAGATGCTCTCCGAATTCCTAACAGCGGTTCAGAAACACGTCAGCTCAAGTCAACTTTCTTGTCTACACTAACTGTAAACAAGTCATGTTTTTGTCAAAGAGCCTTGGAGTGTTCTAGTGAAGTTCTTAGATGTCAACACATCAGAGGGTTCCAGGGGCAGACTATCCATTTCAGAATTCCTCTCTCCCCTTTGTTTAATCAATGCAAAAGTGGTCTCTCTTGTTTCAACAACCAAAACAAGCTAGCCTGTTTCCTGCATTTTCCCAATCGGGTCACAATAACAAGCCTACAATCTTCTGTCTTGTGGGGAATTATCACAGACTACTGTATTGTTTGATCTCACCGACTCCCCGTAGTAAACAACTTGTAGTGGCGAATACAGCCTGTCGCTGTTATTTTTATCATCTGATTGTTAAATTACAGTGTTCTTTCTTTATTCTACACCGATCTTTGAATTGTGCCGTCTGCTCTGCGTCTCATTAGAATATCTGATTTAAACTGATTTAATTCTTCAAAATTTCCCATTGATCATCCGCATCTTGAAATATGATCTCTAGATCAGACAATATATCAAATGTGTTCTTTACTTCTATGTTAAAATTGCCTTTTATTTCTTTGTCATTTTTCAATGTGCACAAATAATATTTAGTGTTTCCTGTTGTATACTTGACTATCTTTAACTTTACCCCCAATGTGCCTGTAATTAATCTGTGATCACTGTAACAGTCTGCATTGAGAACTGTTTTTGCAATTGTTAACGCATTTCGAAACCTTCTGCTAATCAGGTTTTTAATCCTGCTGTCTGGACTCCTCCATGTCCATAGTCTTCTAGGATGTTGTTTAAAGTTTAAACCAGGTGTTCCCTACAACCATTCCCTGTTCTTTTGCCCATTCTACAAGTCTGTTCCCCCTCGGTCTAGGAATTGAAAAAAAGGTCACGTTCATCTTGAGAACCCATCTGACGGTACGATCATCAATGACAGCAATCACACGAAGGGGAATCCGGCATAAAAGGGTGAGAAGGCGACAAGGAAGGAGAGAAGAAGGCAAAGGACACGAATATATATATCTATATATATATATATATATATATATATATATATTATAATATATATATATATA
>JACEFZ010025847.1:27500-35000 GCA_014155875.1 Cepaea nemoralis
ATTCCTACCCTCTTCCGCTTCCCCTCCCCCTCCTCCCTCTCCCTCATCTTCCTCCCCTTCCTCCTCCTCCCTCTTCCTCCTCCTCCTACCTCCTCTCTCCTCCTCCCTCCTCCCTTTTCCTCCCTCCTCCTCCTCCCTCTACCTAATCCCTCCTCCTCCTTCCTCTACATCCCTCCTCCTACCCTCTTCCTCTTCCCCCCCTCCTCCCTCCTCTTTCTCCTCCATCCTCCTCCTCCCTCTTCCTCCTCATCCTCCCTCTTCCTCCTCCTCCCTCCTCCTTCCTTTTCCTCCTCCTCCTACCTCCTCCCTCCTCCTCCTCTCTCCTCCCTTTTTCTCCCTCCTCCTCCTCCCTCTACCTCCTCCGTCCTCCTCCCTCCACCTCCTTCCTCCACATCTCTCCTCCTCCCTCTTCCTCCTCCTCCCTCCTCATCATTCCTCCTCCTCACCCTCCTCCTTCTCCCTTATCCTTCTACCTCTTCCTCCCTCCTCCTCCTCTCTGCTCCTCCTCCTTCTCCCTCCTCCTCCTCCTCTCGCGTTCTCCTCCTCCCTCCTTCTCCCTCTTCCTCCTCCCTCTTCCTCCTCCTTCCTCTTCCCTCTCTCTCCTACTCCCTCCTCCATCCTCTTTCTCCCTCCTCCTAATACCTCCTCCTCCTCTCTCCCCCTTCCTCCTCCTCCCTCCTCCTCCCTCTTCCTCCTCCTCCCTCCTTCTCCTCTTTCCCCCCTCCTCCTTCTAATCCCTCCTCCTCCCTCCTCCTAACTCATATTCCTCCCTACTCCTCCTCCCTCTTCCTCCTACCTCCTCCCTCCTCCTCCTCTCTCCTCCTCCCTTTTCCTCCCTTCTCCTCCTCCCTCTACCTCCTCCCTCTTCCACATCCCTTCTCCTCCCTCTTCCTCCTCCTCCCTCCTCATCATTCTCCCTCCTCCTTCTCCCTCCTCCTTCTCCCTCTTCCTCCCTCCTCCTTCTCCCTCCACCTTCCTCCTCCTCCCTCTCCCTCCTCCTCCCTCTCCCTCCTCCTCCTCCTGCGTTCTCCTCCTCCCTCCTCCCTCTTCCTCCCCTCCTCCCTCTTCCTCCTCCTCCTTCTCCCTCCTTCTCCTTCCTCCTCCTCTCTCCTCCTCCTTCCTCCTCCTCCCTCTTCCACCCCCTCCCTACTCCTCCTTCTCCTCTTTCCCCCCTCCTCCTCCCTCCTCCCCCTCTATTCCTCCCTCCTCCTCCCTCCTCCTCCCTCCTCCTCCTCTCTCCGCCTATCTTTTCCTCCCTCCTCCTCTTCCCTCCTCCTCCCTCCTCCGCCCTCTTCCTCCTCCTACTCCTCCTTTTTCTTCTTCTTCTGCTGCTGCTGCCGCTGTTCCATTTACACAAGTTAATTGTTGGGGGAATATGTAAAGATCTTTCAAGTGCTCTTTCTAATGCTTTTTGTAAGTTGGTCTTCGTTTATCTAAGGTTGTTCTAACCGCAACCAATAAATGATCAGACAGACAGACAGACAGACAGACAGACAGACAGACAGACAGACAGACAGACAGACAGACAGACAGACAGACAGACAGACAGTCGGGAACGGGAACTTATATGAATTAAATGAGATGCTCCCCATCAGGGACTGGGCGAAGCCGGGCCGGGTCAGACAGACAGGCAGACAGACAGACAGATAGACAGACAGACAGACAGGCAGACAGATAGATAGACAGACAGACAGATAGATAGTCGGGAACGGAAACGGGAGCTTATGTGACTACTTTTATGAATTAAATGAGATGCTCCACACCAGGAGCCAGGCGATGCCGGGCAGGTTCAGACAGACAGACAGACAGACAGACAGACAGACAGACAGACAGACAGACAGACAGCCAGACAGACAGACAGATAGACAGACAGATAGACAGACAGACAAACAAACAGGAACGGGAATGGGAGTGTCACGGAAAAAAACTGCAGTTTAGTGATTCCTTGATAACTTACATATCAAAATACAAGGAAGGAGGAGGGTTAACAATTGTGTACTTCATTCTGAGAGGAGGAATAAAATTAACGATCATTGACCTACGAATATAAAAATAGGATCCAGGTGTTCGCCGAGTCATTGCTTGACGCTCTGACCGGACACGGGAAACGGTACGATCGCCCTGGGGGAAACTTCGACACCGGACAAACACAGCGGGAGACGGTGATCAGAGAATAAATTTCTTTGAAGTATTTCGCGTACGGGGAACGGAGGAACAGAGTAACAACGGAGGAAGCGAACAACAAACCACTACGTGATTTCTCCGCTGTTTGATGGGCAGGATACGGCAAATTTGATTGTAGATCAAACAATCAACGGAGGATTGGACACTTGTTATAAATAAGTAGCAACTGGGGTTGCTAGTTAGTATGTGTTCCAAACTGGGCTGAATGAGATATGCTCCTGAGAGGGGAAAGAAATACACGTCCCTAATGGTTTAAAGAAGAGGGGATATTAGTGTGTTATTCGCTAGTGTATTTCGATTCCATGAGGATAAGTGCATATATAAGGTATTAATACTTTAGAGTAATAGTTTAGCATAGGACCATAGATGTGTAAGCATAGGGTTTATAATTGCTTTCTATTAGTGAATAAGTTAGACTGTGATGAATTCATATGTCTTATGTGGGTGTTTACTTCGGAAGCCTTGTCATTATGGCTGGAGAAGGACACTTGCATAAGTAGTATTAAGTGGCAGACACTTATCACTGGATCTGTTATACTTTTCACAGGTTCAACTCCTATCCGGATATAACAAGAAGATAGACACATACTTCGTGTGTGCTGGAAAAGCTTTGAAGATAAAACTAAAGGCATTTCATTTGTGGGGAGAGCAAATACCTCCATAAACCAAGTAATAAATTAGACAGGATCAAAGAAGAAATAAACTATACTTTTAAAGGAACCTTGAAAAAGAAGAATAGAAGATCCAGATAACCAAAGTAATAATGGAAAAAGAAAGATAAGTTTGCAGAAAGCGAAACAAAATAAAACTACATACGTCTTGTAGGCATAGACAATAGACAAGTAAAAACATTGCTACTCATAGAGACAATATGATGAACTGGGGTGATGTGGTGTTTTTCAATGTCGGATAAATACTCTTCATGAAACAGACTCGGGCGAAGTCATAAACTGACCGGATTATTATTACTGTACAGTGATACAGCGGTGAACAGTTTTGTTTCATTCAATAACGGATTTATCGTCAGACTCAAGCATACGGATCATCCAGGGTGAGATCTTTTCTGTTTGATGTGCTGTCCTGTGGTTTTGCATAATGAATGGGCGAGATGTGACACCGCTGCTAGACATTCAGAGTTCATTCTGGCACTAACAATAGAATACACTATCAACTACGCTTACACAGTCCATACATACACCAGACATAGTTTTTATTTAATAAATCTTTTATTTATCGTTGAAAGGAACTGTTGTCGGAGTATGTGTTGAGGGAATAACCGAGAGAGTGAAAGAAATAGATATATGGAAGGGAAGACAGAAGGGAGGAGTGTAGACAGAAGTCAGTCAATAATCCCAACCGATAATAAGTTTGAAGATGTGCTTGTTGATTCCACATTCTTCCCGGGAAAACAAGTGACAGGGAGCTTATATGACTACTTATATGAATTAAATGAGATGCTCCCCACCAGGGACTGGGCGAAGCCGGGCCGGGTCTGCTAGTATATATATACGAATATATATATATATTCTAAGATATATCGTGTTTACATTCTACGCTATACTGAATATATTCTAGGTGTATAGGATTTTTAATGCATGTGGTGGTTTTGAAATTATTGCCGGTCCAAGTTTTGTATTTATCCTCTGTGGAGTTCATGAAACATAATTGGTAAATACAAAACTTGGACCGGAAATATTTTCAAAAACCCCACAGTCATTAAAATACACCCTGTGCACGATCTGACCATATACCCGCTGCGTCTCATAGCGCGGGAAGAGGTACCTTACTCGAATAGTGGCTAACTGGCTTGCCTGCCTGTCTTGTGGTCTTGTGTTCGAATCCCCACGAGGCTGTATAGTTAGAACATTGACTAGGGCTGCCATGACGACCCAGGCAAATACTGGTACCAGAAAATTGTCTGAGAAATAAAGGCGGCTGGTACGATGTTGAGCACTTTGCGCCAGGAGTGCTTATAGTCCTACTTTGCGAGATCATGGACTGCCAGAGTAACTAACGACGATTGCCTGGGACAGACTAATGACAGTAGAACCTTATATCCCGGGAAGGTTAACCCGGTCAACAACACCCGCAGAAGTCGGATGTGTCGGCCTAAGAGCGCAAATAAACTTGGCACAACGCAACGCAATTACAACTGAAAAAAACACCCAGGATGAATGAAGAACATTATATTTTTTTTGGTTGATTTATTTATTTTTTTGTATATCCTTTTTACAGGACATAGCTGTCAACACCAGCATTTTACTACTGTTGTTGATGTCTTGGCAAGTAGTTTGCCATTGCTTTCTGAACGACCCACTCCCGCACGAATTCGTTAAAACCCGGCGTAAAAACGCGGTCTGCTGCCAAATCGCGCGCAACAGTATTTCGAACGCGGGTAAGCGGGATTACGAACCGCGTTCATAATACCTTGGCCACGGAGACAGGCAGAACGTTATATAAACAATAAAAACATTATATGAAACAATAAGAACATTATATACAACAAAAACCTTTTTTGGGTGATGTGATGAGAAGAGAGGCATTGGGGAACATTGTGACAACTAGAAGGATCAATGGGAAAAGAAGCAGAGGCAGACTAAGAGAAATGATGCTGGATGTACCGAGATGGTGGCGCGAAGGATTATCCTCAGCAAAGTTGATCCAGAACACCAAAGATCGAGATCTGTGGAGAGAAATGGTCGCCTACACGTTATGATAATGAATATATATATTATATAAGACTTTATAAGGTGGCCCTTGGCAGACTGTACAAGAATGTGTGGGACAGAAATGGAATGAGCCGATAAGCCTGCAAACAAAGCTGAAAGTCTACAAAGCAGTTGTATTATCCACACTGCTATATGCCTGTGAAACCTGGACTGTTTACCAGCGACATGCTAGGAAATTAAACCAATTCAAAAGTCTGCCTTAGGAAGCTATTGAAGATTAAATGGGAAGACAAGATCCCAGACACTGAAGTTCTAGAAAGAGTGTCCATGCCCAGCATCCACACTCTACTAATGAAGAATAAGATTCGCTGGACTGGGACTCTGACTCGCATGTCACTTGCTAAGCGAATCTTTTACGACGAGATGCGTTGTGGTTAATGCTCCCAAGGCGGTCAAAGGAAACGCTTTTAAGTCACTCTGAAGATCTCACTAAAAGCTTTTGGAATTCATCACGACACTTGGGAGACTGCTGCTTAATTCGTGGCGTACATCATTACGCAATGATGCAGACACTTGTGAAGCAAACAAGACTGCAAGACCTGTTTAAAAAAAAAAAAAAAGGCTGGGGAAAAAAAAATACAGGAGATCCTCCTCCTGGAGCGTCAAGCATTCTATGCGCACATTGTCAAAGAACATTTCGAGCCAAAATAGGCCTTACTCGCCATCTTAGAACTCAAGGCTCCATACTTTCAATCCCACTGGATGAAATGGATGGTCATCATCATTCTTGATGGACAAACAGCGTATAGATTACGTGCCAGAAGAGGACCGGTCAAGGGTCAAACTCTTAAAGAACTGTCTGACGTCCCTACAAACATCATCATCATCATCATCATCATCATCATCATCATCATCATCATCATCATCATCATCATCATCATCATCATCATTATCACCACCACCATCATCACGGTATTTAATGTGCGGGCTGCGGTGTCATCTCCCGGGTTCACATATTGTTCTGGTTTCTTGCAGTTATTTCTTGACGAAGGCTTGCCGCCGCAACGTCTTCTGTTTACCGTAATGTTATTCTATAAACCTGCCCTACACTTCGTATTTGTACAGGGAGTATTTTTAATGACTGTGCAGTGTTTGAAAATATTGCCGGTCCAAGTTTTGTATTTATCTATTATGTTGCATGAACTTTACAGAGGGTGAATACAAAACTTGAACGGGCAATATTTTCAAACACTGCACAGTTATTAAAAATACACCCTATACAGTGGTACCTCGGGTTACGAACTTAATTCGTTCCCTAACTCTGTTCGTAACCCGAAACGTTCGTAACCCGAAACATTGACATCAATAAAATAAAGACAATCCATTTATAGATTAAAGAATCGTTCTTTTTTTTTATTTACATCCGGTCGTTTACCTGACAAAACGCAAAGAATACGTGTAATTCACGTATTAAATAAAGAGAAAGAAAACAACCAAATGAATTACATGTAAAATAAAAAGAGATTTAGTCATCTTTAATGCAAAGAAAACGATCATGGGAAATTTGTCACTTTCTTTGTTATTCTGAATCATTAGTTTCAGGAGTACCTTGTCGCTGTTTCTTGGCAGCCGACTGGGAATCTTTCTGCACAAAGAAACTATCAAGGCAAATTTGTCTCTTCCTTTGCTGTAGAATCTTTCTGAAGTGGGCCATCGTGTTTTCATTCATCACATATAGGGGCATAGGGCTTGTTAGCAACAAGTTTGTTTGGATGATGGTTCACAATAAAGTCTTCGACGTCTGCCCACTAGCTGCAAATTTCTTTAATCCTGGCCTTTGACATGGTCACTGACTCCTTATCAAAGGACGGCTGCTTCTCCTTTAATGTCTTTAGCTGTTCATTCTGAAGATCCACAAGCTCATCTGTAGTACTGTTTGTACTGTACGCGATCGTTTGTCTCCAGCGTTACACCTTGCACTCTCTCACTCGCCTTCGTTCGTACCCGAGGCACTGTTCGTTACCCGAGACATACAATTTTCGAAGTTGTTGTTCGTAACCTGCATTGTTCGTGACCTGAGGCGTTCGTAACCCGAGGTACCCTTGGCACCTTGCCGTCTTGACAGACGATAGTTTGTGCTTCAAAAAGGGATAATAACTTTTACCTGTGGCGGTAGCGAATGTGACTGGTAAGGCCAATTCACGCTGTAAATATTCGTTCACAGTGGGTGCATGTGAACACGTGGTTATTTCCACCATCATGCACAATCTTACGCCTCACACACTCGGTGTGTGACTTATCTGCAATAATTTTCTCCTTTGTCTTTATTCCATTTCTGATGTTTGCCCTCCATGCAACACGTTCAGCGGCGACTTGCTCCCAATGTGCATTATCAATGCCTGTATCAATCATGTCCCGCTTACACACATCTTTGTATCGTAGTAGAGGCCGACCCTGAGATCTCTTACCCATCTGTAATTAACCAAAAAAGATGTCCTTTGGTATTCTACCATCATCCATCCTCCTAAGATGTCCTATCCATCTAAGTCTACGAAGACTGAGCATGGAATAAACCATCACACAACCTGATCTTTCCAATACTTCAGTATTTGTGATTTTGTCTTGCCACTTAATACCAAGAATTCTT
>JACEFZ010025847.1:40000-69635 GCA_014155875.1 Cepaea nemoralis
ATAAAATCTTACATTCTTGTACATATACTCAAGAGTGTAGAGGAGAATAACACCTTATATTCTTGTACATCTACCCTGGAGTATAGAGGAGAATAACACCTTGTTTTCTTGTACACATTCCATAGAGTGCAGAGAAGAATAACACATTGTATTCTTGTACTTCTCTCTTAGAGTGTAGAAGAGAATAACACCTTGTATTTCTGTAAATCTACCATGAAGTGTAGAGGAGAATAACACATTGTATTATTGTACATATTCCATTGAGTGCAAAGGAGAATGACACCTTGTATTCTTGTATATTTACTCTAGAGTGTACAGAAGAATAACAATTTGTATTTTTGTACATCTACCCTAGAGTGTAGAGAAGAATAACACCTTGTATTCTTGTACATCTACCCTAGAGTGTAGAGAAGAATAACACCTTGTATTCTTGTACATCTACCTTATAGTGTGGAGGAGAATAACACCTTATATTCTTGTACATCTATCCTAGAGTGTAGAGGAGAATAACACCTTGTATTCTTGTACATCTACCCTATAGTGTAGAAGAGAATAACACCTTGTATTCTTGTACATATACCCTTGAGTGTAGCGGAGAATAACACCTTGTATTCTTGTACATCTACCCTAGAGTGTAGAGAAGAATAACACCTTGTATTCTTGTACATCTACCCTAGAGTGTAGAAGAGAATAACACCTTGTATTCTTGTACATATACCCTTGAGTGTAGCGGAGAATAACACCTTGTACTCTTGTACATCTACCCTAGAGTGTAGAGAAGAATAACACCTTGTATTCTTGTACATCTACCCTAGAGTGTAGAAGAGAATAACACCTTGTATTCTTGTACATCTACCCTAGAGTGTAGCGGAGAATAACACCTTGTATTCTTGTACATATACCCTTGAGTGGAGAAGAGAATAACACCTTATATTCTTGTACATCTACCCTAGTGTGTAGAGAAGATTAACACCTTGTATTCTTGTACATCTACCCTAGACTGTAGAAGAGAATAACACCTTGTATTCTTTTACATCTACCCTAGAGTGTAGAGAAGAATAACACCTTGTATTCTTGTACATATACCCTTGAGTGTAGCGGAGAATAACACATTGTTTTCTTGTACATCTACCCTAGAGTGTAGAGGAGAATAACACCTTGTGTTCTTGTACATCTACCTTAGAGTGTGGAAGAGAATAACACCTTGTATTCTTGTACATCTACCTTAGAGTGTAGAGAAGAATAACACCGTGTATTCTTGTACATCTATCCTTAGAGTGTAGAAGAGAATAACACCTTGTATTCTTGTATATCTACCTTAGAGTGTAGAAAAGAATAACACCTTGTATTCTTGTACATCTACCTTAGAGTGTAGAGGAGAATAACACCTTGTATTCTTGTACATCTACCTTAGAGTGTAGAGGAGAATAACACCTTGTATTCTTGTACATCTACCCTAGAGTGTAGAAGAGAATAGCACGTTGTACTGTTGTACTTCTTACCATAGAGTATAGACATGAATAATATGTTGTACACTTGTACGTCTATCCTACAAGTGTAAAGGATAATAACTCAATGTACTTGTGTATTTCTAGCCTGGAATATAGATGGGAATAATTTGTACTTTCTACCCTCGAATGAAGCAGAGAATAAAATGTTGTAGTCTTGTACTCCTACCTCCTGTACGTCTATCCTAAGATGTAGTGTAAAATTGTATATTATATTGCTGCACTCATACTCTTGTGTGTAGAGGTGAATATTACGTTGTACCTGTGTACTTGTACATTAGAGTCTAGAGTAGAATAATGTGTTGTATTTTTGTACCTGTAGATTAGAATCTAGAGTAGAATATTATGTTGTACTCTTGTACTTGTGTATTACAGTCTAGAGTAGAATGATGCGTTGTACTCTTGTACTTGTGTATTAGAGTCTAGAGTCGAATAATGCGTTGTACTCTTGTTCTTGTGTATTATAGTCTAGATTAGAATAATGCGTTGTACTTTTGTACTTGTAGATTAGAGTCGAGAGTATGTATTATAATACGTTTTACTTACTTGTAGATTAGAGTCTTGAGTAGAATAATATGCTGTACTCTTGTACTTGTACTTTAGAGTTTAGAGTATAATAATACGTTGTACTCTTGTACTTCTGCCCTGAGGTGTAAAAGAGACTAATACATTGTTCTGTTGTTCTTCTTTCCTTGAGTTTATGTAAGAACAACACGTTCTATGTTTGCAGGTCTGTATTATTGTCTAGAGGAGAATAACAAGATATATTCTGTTACTTCTATTCTAGAGTCCAGAGGAGATTAACCATTTATACTCTTAAGCGTCAACACAGAATGTAGGGGAGAATAACACGTTATATAATATTGTATTTCTACTCCAGACATTATGGGAGAATGACACGTTGTACACAATTGTACTATAGACAGTTGAGGAGAATAATACGGTGTGTATAATTGTACTTATACTCTAGATCAGGGGTCACCAAACTACGACCCGCGGGCGGGATCTGGCCCGCGATGTCATTTTATCCGGCCCGCCGACGGTACTCGAAATTGTTTGATATAACGTATGGAACACGAAACGTTTTTTTTAAAATAATTTAAATGTAAGTATTATATTTATAATAATAGGAGATCTTCACACGTGCGGAGATCTCTTGGTTGCTATGTGTCTTAAATTTACTATTTTCAGTTATAGATTATTGTATCTAGATTTTCTTATTTGTTGTAATGTTTGCTTATATCGTGCTATCCCAAGTCCTTCCCCTGCTCGTGGTAGCGCCGCCTACGCTCGGACGTTACCATGGTTTCCATGGCAACACACTCACGCGCGCATCTTTCCCTCCCCCAGATGCGTCCAGCTCTCAACACAGATCCGATGCTCCAGAAATGTATACTTCTTTTTGCCAGCCATCCATTTTATAGGTATGTAACAAGAATTTATTTGTTTGACGGTGATAGGTAAGTGAACTACAAGTGTGAATAGAGGCAATAAGGTAGCAAACATAGCATATAATGCCATAAAAGCCTCGTGTTATTGCGAAAATATTATCACCAGCTCAGAAAAATTCCCCGGTCAATGTGTTAATCGAGCTGGTCTCTAGGCCAGTGCTTTTCAACATTTCTGCTGGAGCAGATCCTTACGCAAATGTTTATGTTGCTCAAGGAACTCTGTGCGATGATCCAAGTGTCTGTCCTACTTTATGTAAAAACCAGATGGACAGAAATGTTGAATTTAGTCGATTTCGGTCTGTTTCGGCAGAACCCCTGGCTACCACCCGTGGAACCGCGGTTGAAAAACTCTGCTCTAGGCTGTTTATTTAGGCAGGGTCCTATTTATATATTTGCAGACCTTATTATGAGATATAGTCCATTACCAAAGGTACCTATAAACTGTATGTGTACCTTTGGAGAACCGTAGCTTCTTTTGTTTCAATAGGATTTTAATTATGTTTCTAATTCAATGTCTTTTTTCATTTTCAGATCCCGTTTACTTCACCTTTCATTATGGCTACTAAGAAATGAAAAGAGGACGTCGAGAGTCGCGTTTTCGATTAAGAATGGGGAGCAAAGTACTTCTTTGTGGAAACAAAGGACCAGGAAACCAGTCGCGTAATATGCAGCGAAAGTGTTGCCGTTTTTAAAGAGTACAATCTTCGGCGTCACTACGAAACAAACCATCTATCAACATATTCAAAGTTTTCTGGAAAGTTACGCTCTGAGAAATATGAGTCCATGAAACGTGGTTTAATAACACAAAGAAATCTCTTCACGAGACAGTTTGCTGAAAATGAATCTGTCTCTCGTGCAAGTTACAAAATAGTGCATATGATGGCAGAACGATGAAAACCGTTTACTGATGGCAACTTTATCAAAGAGTGTATGATGGAAGCAGCAAATGATTTGTGTCCTGAGAAAACCGATTTGTTTGGAACTATCAGCCTTTCGGCAAGTTCAGTTGTGCGAAAAATAGAAGAACTTTGAGAGAACATATTGCTACAGATACGCGAGAAAACTAGGAACTTGTTGTGGTTTTCTCTGGCGCTGGATGAGTCTACTGATCTCTCGAGTACGTCACAACTTCTCGTGTTCACTCGTGTTCATGCCAGTTTGGACTTTCAGATAACGAAAGAGTTGGCGTCTGTTTGTAGCATGCACGGAACAACAACTGGAAAAGACATTTTCATGGAAGTGCAAAAAGTTTTGCAAAACTATAACCTTCAGTGGAATCAACTTCGAGATGTTACATTTAATGGATGAAAAAAACATGGCTGGAGTGAGGAAAGGTCTGATGAGACAGATCAGGATTCAGTTGGAAGATTTGCAAATTTCGGGCGCTCTGTTCATATACTGCATCATACATCAGCAAACACTCTGTGACAAAGACTTGGATATTTCTTGTGTATTGAAACCAGTCGTTTCTGCTGTGAACTTCATTCGAGGACATGCGCTCAATCGCCGTCAGTTCCAGGTTTTTGTTGTTGTTGAAGAAATTGATTCTGAATTCTGTGACTTGCCTTATCACACATCAATGCGGTGCCTCAGCTGCGGTAAAGTCCTGTTTCGTTTTTACAAGCTCCGAAACGAAATAGATGTTTTCCTCACTGATCCTACCTGGTTGTCAAAGTTGTCATTTTTAGTGACATCACATCCCACATGAATGAACTGTGTTTTAAACTTCAGGGAAAGGATAACCTCGTCTGCCAGAATCATCAAAAGATTTCGGAGAAAGCTGTCACTGTGTGAAGCACAACTGGAAGGAGAAAATGTGTCTCATGTTCACTGTTTCAAAGAGTTTTGCACTACAAATGCCGAAGAAGTCTACCTCGATTTTCCCAAAAAAATTATTCGTGACTTGAAGAAGCATTTTTAGAGAGATTTTCAGATCTTGGCAGAATTTAGATTGACATTCTTCTGTTCCAGAATCCATTTGATTGTAACCGTGATGATGTGCCAGTTGAACTACAGTTGCAGCTCATTGATTTGCAAGCAAATGACTTGTTGAAAGAGAAGCACAGAGAAGGAAAACTTGCTAAATTTTACCGCTTCTTACCTCATGTTGAGTTTCCCTATCTGAAGAAATATGCCGCTTGTACGGCATCGGTGGTTGGAGCAATTTATGTCTGTGAGCAAACATTTTCAAAAATGAAGTATGTGAAGTCAACACATCGAACGAGATTGACTGATGCAATTTGAAAGCAATTCTCTTGATTGGATACAGCAATTTCAAACCAAACACTGGTGATATCTCGAAAGCTAAATATCAGTTTCACAAATCTCACTAATCATTTTTGCTGCTTAGTTTGTGAGATTCGGATGTATGCACACTAGGTCTGATGTAACCATCTTTCTGCTAACGTCGCCTTCTTTGATACTTTTTTTAAGTATATAAATATGTTAGTTGTCTTTGTTTTGTTTTGTTTTGCTTTGTTTGTTTGTTTGTGTGTGTGTGTGTGTGTGTGTGTGTGTGTGTGTGTGTGTGTGTGTGTGGCGTGCGTGTGCGTGTGTGTGTGCATTGCACGCCACTCACCCATGATTAACTTAGTTTTTCATCTTTTTCCCCCGAGCTTTCGTTCTGGCTTGCAAGTATTGTTAAAGTTAGTTGCATATCCTTTACAGGACGTTTGCAGTCAACACCAGCATTATTTGCTGTTGTTGATGTCTTGACAAGTTTACGTTCAGTAGTTTTCCATTGCTTTCTGAACGACCGGCACCCATTCCATAGCGTAAAAACCAGCGCGACGCGGTATGTGGCCAAATCGTGCGCAGCTGTGTTTCGAACGCGGGTATACGGGATTACGAACCGCGTCCGTAAGACCTTCGCCACGGAGAGCGGCGCCCCGCATTATACAGAATGAGTATGCGGCCTGCGCTCTTCTTTTTGTCAATTATCCGGCCCACCATGAAAAAATGTTTGATGACCTATGCTCTAGACTGTAGGGGAGAATAACACGTATATAATTGTACTTCTACTCTAGACAGTAGGGGAGAATAGCACGTATATAATTGTACTTCTACTGTAGACAGTAGGGGAGAATAACACGTTGTATATAATTGTACTTCTACTCTAGACAGTAGGGGAGAATAGCACGTATATAATTGTACTTCTACTGTAGACAGTAGGGGAGAATAACACGTTGTATATAATTGTACTTCTACTCTAGACAGTAGGGGAGAATAGCACGTATATAATTGTACTTCTACTGTAGACAGTAGGGGAGAATAACACGTTGTATATAATTGTACTTCTACTCTAGACAGTAGGGGAGAATAACACGTATATAATTGTACTTCTACTCTAGACAGTAGGGGAGAATAACACGTATATAATTGTACTTCTACTCTAGACAGTAGGGGAGAATAGCACGTATATAATTGTACTTCTACTGTAGACAGTAGGGGAGAATAACACGATCTAATGTATACACTTATAATTGTACTTCGACTGTAGACAGTAGGGGAGAATAACACGTTGTATATAATTGTACTTCTACTCTAGACAGCAGGGGAGAATAACACGTATATAATTGTACTTCTACTCTAGACTGTAGGGAGAATAACACGTATATAATTGTACTTCTACTCTAGACAGTAGGGGAGAATAACACGTATATCATTGTACTTCTACTCTAGACAGTGGGGGAGAATAACACGTATATAATTGTACTTCTACTCTAGAACAGTAGGGGAGAATAACACGTATATAATTGTACTTCTACTCTAGACAGTGGGGAGAATAACACGTATATAATTGTACTTCTACTCTAGACAGTGGGGGAGAATAACACGTATATAATTGTACTTCTACTCTAGACAGTGGGGGAGAATAACACGTTGTATATAATTGTACTTCTACTCTAGACAGTAGGGGAGAATAACACATTGTACTTCTACCCTGTGGTGTACAGGAGAATAACACATTGTACTTCTACCCTGAGGGGTACGGGAGAATAACACATTGTACTTCTACCCTGAGGTGTACAGGAGAATAACACATTGTACTTCTACCCTGAGGGGTACGGGAGAATAACACATTGTACTTCTACCCTGTGGTGTATAGGAGAATAACACATTGTACTTCTACCCTGTGGTGTATAGGAGAATAACACATTGTGCTTCTACCCTGAGGTGTACGGGAGAATAACACCTTGTGCTTCTACCCTGAGGTGTACAGGAGAATAACACATTGTACTTCAACCCTGAGGTGTACAGGAGAATAACACACTGTACTTCTAACAAAGAGGTGTACAGGAGAATAACACATTGTACTTCAACCCTGAGGTGTACAGGAGAATAACACATTGTACTTCTACCCTGTTGTGTACGGGAGAATAACACATTGTACTTCTACCCTGTTGTGTACGGGAGAATAACACATTGTACTTCTACCCTGTTGTGTACGGGAGAATAACACCTTGTACTTCTACCAAGAGGTGTTTAGGATAATAACACTGTACTTCTATCCTGTAGTAAACACCATCTCGTGCCCTACCAACCGGCCCAGGTGTCTCTTCACAGTTTCTGTCCGTGGTGGTCTAGATCAATGTAGCTGTAGGTATCCCCACAGGCTATCGTGTCAGTCCATCCAGCATCATTTTCTCTCGGCTCGCCTCGGCACACACCGATCCTTCCAGTTGTCACAAGGTTCTGTGATGCCTCTCTTTTCACTACATGACTGTCACGGAAAATAAACTTGTTAGTTGCGATCGATGACAAACAAGACCCGACATTAGTCTGCAAAAACAACCGACCCATTGACGTTGTACAGACAGAAAAAAATACGTCGTTAAAACTGTCTACACACGATCGGCATTTCTAACTGAGAAACAAGATACGTCGCGTCAAAATGTCTACCCCTGGTCGGCGAATCTTTATGATGTGGGTTGTTCGAGAAACGAATAACAACGCCAAACGTCTGCCAAGGCGGTAGTAGCCTTTGAAGTGCTAGACGGAAAGTCTGGACAGACGCGGGATGGATTCTGTGATGTGGGGAATTCTGTTGTTCACAGACAGACTGAACTATTGATGTACGGGACAAAGAATTTCCCCAAATGAAAGCAAATTTGACGGCGGATTGACTCCAGTTAGTCTAGAACAGGAGGAGGAAACCAGATTCTGGACGGATCAGCGTCTAGACTTTTTGGTGACGTCACTCCAGCCCAATATAAAAAGCGTTGCGGTAAACAAGTGGAGTTAGTCGATCAAGATTTCTGAAGTGGAAAGATCGGTGCAGTTTTCCGAGTTGTGTTCAATGAAAGAAACTAGGGTGTCAAATTGTTGATATTTATCGGCGGACATAGATCCAGTCTGTGATTGCCTAGTTTCGATTAGCAACCGGAATAGGCATATGGTAGGCTATTAATCATATCTAACTTAGAGTATGATTAGGAATAGAGTACAGTATTGTGCGGTGATATAATGTATTATAGGTGCTGCGATATAATGTATTATAGGTGTGGTGATATAATGTATTATGATTAGTGATATAATTTTCTATAAGTGCGGTGCTAGAAAGTATCATAGGAGCGTCGGCACTAGTATCCTATTGTGTGGCTTCAACTAGCTTGAGTGATATATCATTTTACTCAGGGAGTTGAGGACAATGTAGTGGAATAATAATTAGAGAGATTAAGGATGGTTGAGAGGGAGGAGAGGAATGTGAAATGGTAGGATCTTCCAGTAGGGCATCTGCTGGGTTTCTACCCGTTCCTTTATTCTTTCCTAGTGTTGCCATGTTTCAGATCATATGACGAGTTATTTGGCCGTATGACAGAGATCGGATCTCTGTTATAGATCTGAGTGCTGCTATTGGCCTACACTCACATAATTCCGGCCAGGATTGAGTTGCCCTCACCATAGTATTCTCTATTCTACAGGTTCCATTTACAGGTCCACGTATGTGTGCTATGATGTTCAACAGTGAAGCTAACACATTTTTGAAGATGATGGCTCAGAATTTGAAGACAGAAGTTGCTGAGAGGCCGCTACATTGGGCTTATACCCAAGTTGGTTTGCGGGAACCTGGCTTCTGCTGAGCAGGACATGCTGATGAGATTGATGTTTAGCAAGTGATAGGTGTATCACTGAACAGTCAGAACATTGTATATATACACTACTGATACCAGGAACATTCATACAAATTTATAGAAATGCATAGAACATTCAGAGTGTGGTGTTAATATGGGGAATCTTTAAAACCAGTGACATTAAGATTTCCCCAGTAACAGTGACAATAGGGTTAGAATTTTCTGATTAACAATCAGTTAAATAACAGAGGAAATTCATAGTGGGATTCAGATTGAAGACTCTCATTAGACAGTGTTGGTCATGAGTGTCCAAGCATCCTAGTGGTTCAAGAGACAACGGAGGAAGTCTTCACGTGACCGGAGAAGCATCACCTTGGTGAGGTTGCTTGTCTGGAATACATGGTGCTAGTGTGTTCTCAGCACAGTGATGAGAATGACTATTCTCCTGAACGCTGATCTGAGTCTATATACACTTTACAGTATACGGCACACATTCTACACATTATACACACACACACTTCTCCTACATATACTCTTTGCTTTAATAAATTTCTTGTGTTTATTTGTTGAAGCTAGAGTTGTCACGTATGTTATGTTGGGGAAGAATGAGAGGGGGCATGATCCAGGGGTGAGTAAGAGTGAGAAGAAGGTGTCTTCAGATTGAGGGAGTATTGTGGACGGAGTCTACTGGATATCTCCAGGATAGAGATATTGGATTAAAGCAAATGTGGGTGTTGATTCTCCTCACTCCAGGGACGACACTAAAGTAGTAAAGAAGAACAAATAACTACTACGACATTCATTCTTTACACACACGACAATGACTAAGAACACTGTTTGTTTCTTTCTTATTGTTGTATATATTGTTGTAGTTTCATTAGTCTCTTGCAGGCAATCGTTGTTAGTTATTCTGGTAGCTCAGGGTGTTCGCAACACTCGTCTCAGGAACCACATCTCCGTTGCTTCAAGTTCTTCATAATTTGTTCATTTACGTTCCATGATTCACTCTCATTCAACAAAACAGGTTCTATCTAGGCCTGTCCTACTACTAGGCGGCGGATGGTGGAGTGGCCTCTAGATATTTTGTCTAGAGGTTAGCTGTGAAAATGTTGAATAAGCAACCGTGGACCAACACAGTCGGTGGTCACTGAGAGAAGACGAGCTAGTTGGTGGGGCAGCTATCCCTATACAAGTTACATTACCCCATATGGACAACAATCACCTTCAGATTAATAAACCTGTGAGGGTAAACCCAGGACTATCATTCTGAGCCGGTGATGGACCCCCAACTATAACTTCTTCTTGAAGTTGAACATAAGAAGATATAAATATATTTTATAATGAGGGGTAGGGGTAATTATCTAAAACGAATGATGTGGCCATTGGTTGGTAAGAGTTCCATAATTAACATCCCCCCTCTCTGCTGCCTTGTAGAGTGCCATTTTAGACAATGGCTAGTGAAAAACCATACAGAAACCGGCGGAATGCAGGGGAAAACCATCTATATACTTATCTCTTGTTGATCGTTCTTCAAAACAAATTAGACCAAGTTAACGACAGGGAGCAATATATGCTACAAGTGATACCTGATCCTCATCATGCGTCTGCATGCAGATTAAATGTTGACAATAGATTAAATGTGAACAGTAGATTAAATGTTAAGAATAGATTAAATGTTGGTACTTAGAATGTCAAAACATTTAGCCAGAATGGAAAGCTAGAAAAACATCAAGAAGGAAATATATTAAGTATTAGTGAAAGGCGATAGCCGTGTGCGGGGGAAACATATTTAGGTAAACACGGAATTATTTACTTAGGAGGAAAGGACTACAAAAGGAGAGTAGGCATAATTTTGGATCAACAGAGCACTAAGACTGTTCAATGATTTTTGACAATCTCAGATAAAGTGTTATTAGTGAAACTCCATGGCAAACCTCGGTACATTAACATAATGCAGACAGCAGACAGCACATAAGAAGATATAGATATATTTTATAATGAGTCAGACATGGCTTTGGACCAGTACAAACATTATAAAACATAACAATGATAATCGGGGATTTCAATGCCAAAGCAGGCAACAAAAAGTGATTGGCGTGACAAGTGGCTGTAGCCTAGGTGATAGGAATGAGAGATGTGACATATCACTAGCATGGGCAGAATACCATGAAATGGTATTAGGTAACACCTAGTTCAAACACCGTCCTCGACGATTATGGGCGTGGAAATGCCGTGGCGATAATATTCACAATCAAACTGACTACATATTAATTCTAAAGAGATTCAGAAGCAGTTTAGCAGGAGCAAAAACTAGACCAGAAGTAGATGGCCAGAGCGACCATGTGCTAGTTATAGAGAAGATGAGGTTAAGTCTTAAAACCATAAAGAAAACCCCAAAGAAATTCAAGTTAGAGCTAACATTGTTTAAAACGGACAGATACATTAGAGAAAAGTACAATGTTATCGTAGAGAACATATATAATACCATGGAGGTAATACAGACTGTTGATGAACAATGGGACATGTTGCGGGAATCAATCCAAGGGACATCAAAAGAAATCATTCCACCTAAACATAGATTTGTAAAAAAAAAAAAAAATGAATGACACATGAAATTCTGCAGATGATGGATGAAAGAAGAAAGAAAAAGCAAGTTAAAGAAGAATATAATACATACAGAAATAGTAATCACATGCAAAGTGGCTAAAGAATTTTTTTAATTAACAGTACATGGAGATTGAAACAACCTATGGAAAAGACTCACATTCCATGTAGCAACAAGTAAATACAATAACAGGTAGGAAAACACGAAATGCCACTAAATGTTTAAAATAAGGAATTTATGGGACGCGATGAAATAACCAATAGATGGACAGAATATCTGGAAGAACTGTATGATGATAGGAGACCGGATGTAAATATTCAAGACAATGGCGATGTAGTTTTATAGAAGAATGAATGCTTACAATTCCTAGGACAGCCAAAATGAGTAATGTAAACATGTTGAGGTAAGCTAAGTCGCAAATACAATTTATCACAAACATGAGGAAGATACAGTCGCCATGTTTTAGCCACATTATGAGAAGACAAAAACTGGAACATGTTGTTACAAGTGGAGAGATTAGTGGGCTGAGATAGAGGAAGACAGCGAACGAGCTTTCTGGACAGTCTTGTGTCATGGCACGGAAGGGAGTCAACACCTGAAGTTATACATGCTGCTGGAAATCGCGAGATGTGGAGAAGCATTATCGCTCACGCCAGCCGGCAAAGCACGTATTGATGATGATAACATTTCAGCACTGTTTTTCTGAGATTCAGTGATGGTGACTTAGTTGACAAAGCACTTATTGACGAAGATAACATTTCAGCACTCTCTTTCTGAGATTCAGTGTTGGTGACTTATTACATATGATATTGTTATTTTCTGAGATTCAGTGTTGGTGACTTGTTACATACGATATTGTTATTTTCTGAGATTCAGTGATGGTGACTTATTACATACGATATTGTTCATTTTCTGACAATCAATGATGGTGACTTATTACACCCGATATTGTTCATTTTCTGAAATGCAGCGTTTGCTTGGCCTGTCCTGCTTATAACTGATCCATAATATATCGCCATTAATGACCTCCCATTTGGACAGAAGGACGATATACTGCCATGCTAAGGTCATAGTTATTTGTTTCGTTTCGCTGTATCTTCCGCAATTATAATGCTCAGTGAATGAAAATGTACAAATACTTGCTCATTTGACTGTACACCATGTTTTGGTTGAAACCTACATTTGGTTTGGCACTGAATCAGTTTAATCCTTGTCACGAATCTTCCGTCCGTTGTTAAGATTGTCTCTTGGTATTTATATGTTTTTAATAACTTAATTAAGCATATTCCTTTCTTTTGGTATGCACATGCTAGTGTTATCCGTTTCTGTGATATAACCACTGTTTCAGTGATATATAGCCACTGTTTTCGTGATATAGCCACTGTTCCTGTGATATAACCACTGTTGCTGTGATATAACCACTGTTTCTGTGATATAACCACTGTTTATGTGAAATAGCCACTATTTCTGTGATATAGCCACTGTTTATGTGATATAGCCACTGGTTCTGTGATATAGCCACTGGTTCTGTGATATAGCCACCGTTTCTGTGATATAGCCACCGTTTCTGTGATATAGCCACAATTTCTGTAATATGGCCACAATTTCTTTAATATAGCCACCGTTTCTGTGATACAGCCACTGTTTCTGTGATTTATCCACTGTTTCTGTGATATAATCACTGTTTATGTGCTGTAGCCACTGTTTCTGTGATATAGCCACTGTTTCTGTGATATAGCCACTGTTTCTGTGATACAGCCACTGTTTCTGTGATACAGCCACTGTCTCTGTGATATAATAACTGCCTCTGTGATATAACCACCGTTTCTGTGATTTAGCTACCGTTCCTATGATATAGCCACTGTTTCTGTAATATACAGCCACTGTTTATGTAACATAACCACTGTTTCTGTGATATATGCACTGTGTCTGTGATATAGCCACTGTTTCTGTGATTTATCCACCGTTTCTGTGATTTATCCACTGTTTCTGTAATATAACCAGTTTCTGTGAATTAACCACTGTTTCTGTGATGCAGCCACAGTTTCTGTGATATAACCACTGTTTCAGTTTCTGTGATATAACCACTGTTTCAGTTTCCTTCTGAATCTAAGAGGGGCCTACGTGGCCAAGTGGTTACACCATCTGCTTCACGCACCGAAGGTTGTAGATTTGATTCCTGGCTACATCGTTCAGTTCACGGATGCAATTGTCTCTGAGACTCCTGGGGGTCGTCGCTGGAGCTACGGAGTTCGTGCCTTATGCGTCGCATTCGACAGGTCGCCCTACGGAAAGAGACTCACACGGTGCAATGAAGTATATCCTTTTATCTTTTGAAACTGTTATTTTTCATTTTCAAGGAATGTCCTGATTTGCACTCTCCACTAAAATATCCAAGAGTTCTAGTTATTTTACGTTGTCAGCTATCAATACTGTGTCATCTGCACAGCTTACATTGTTTACCTCATAACCTCAAGCTAGTATTTCAGCCTCTCTTCTATCTCTATCGCGATTATTTCGCTATATAGGGAGAAGAGATCCCTTGTCAAAACATATCCTTTTATTTCAAAACAAAGTAGCCCCTTAGCTGTAAAAACTCCTCCGAGGAGCAAGCACGACAGAAGGCTTCCGGTCTTCAGAAGTGGTCCGACCCTCTCCAAATATTTCGGCCCCTTTACCTTTCTTACACTTTCAGGATTCGGATTCGTCCGGGTCATGGTTCCTGGACGTCTTTCTCCTGTCGTGAATATCCACCTTTCTTTCATCTCCCATATAGGCATCACTTAGTGTGTCTGCTCAGAAGCCATCCCACCCTCGGAGGACCAACATTAGGCAGCCAGTGCAACTACCAGCGCTATCATTGCACCGTAACTGACCGCCAGAAAGGCTGCCTCTTTCTTCAGCAGCTTGCCTCAGTCTTCACCCCTGACTCGGTGGCTAGCTATGACCCAGTATATTTAAATCAGGCAAGAAGACCAAATACAAAGTCCTTATAAGGACTGCAACCAGTCAAGCCAGGAGCCTGCACTAACAAAAGAAACCACCAGAGGAGACGGGAACAAAGGACAGCCACCGACCAGTCCCCTAGCTGACGTCACAGACACAAACGCTTACTTAACCAGTACTTACTCGTAAGAGCGCACAAGACAAGAAACAGGGTAAAAATACCCACAAAAACCACGGATCTCAACAATAACCAAATCTGAGGAGGCAGGTTGAATGAGACCGAATTTGGAATTTTTGTTTTGAAAATTGGAATTGGAAGAGATGAAATATATGTTGCACGATTTCTTGCCTAGCTGAATCTCGCCAGGAGCATATTGTAGAGTTATATATCGCATTAAGTTAGTAAATGAATTATACTTTGGAGCATTTGTTATCCCCACGTCAATCTCTCATTTGCCGGTCTCTGTGGCAAAGGCGTTACGGACGCGGTTCGTAATTCTGCTTACCTGCGTTCGATACACATCTGCGAACGATTTGGCAGCAAACCGTGTCGCGCTGGGTTTTAGCGTGGTGGTATGGGAGATGGTCGTTCAGAAAGCAATGGCAAACTACTGAGCGTAATCTTGCCAAAGAAATCAACAATCAGCTGAAAGATGCCGATGTTGACAGCGATGTCATGTAAAGGATATGCAAACATTTATTAGTTAGTTAGTCGACAGATCATCCCCATTGCATATAGAACCATTCAGTCCATAAGTGCTCGGATCCCCTCCTCAGCAAATCCTGCAGCGCGTAGCGGCTAACGACACCAGTTCTGTGTTGGTTTATCAATCTTCTTTGGCTTCCTACGTATTCTTGTTTGGCCACCCCTCTTTTAATTTGCTGTTCTCGCAGTCTGGCCATGGTTCGTAGATTCACAGTCATCACTTGTTCTCGCAAAAGTCTTACTTCTCGTAGAGCATTCAGAATGTCAGTCCATGGCGCTTCCGCCCTCCACAGTAGCCTTACCTGCAAGCTTGTCAGCCCGCTCATTTCCTTGTACTCCCGCATGCCCTGGCACGAAGATGTCACTAATCTTTGCCAGCCGAGACCGCTCCAGAGACAGCAGCCACTCTCTTCGGATCCACCCCATCTCTATCCTCTTGAGCATGCTCATTGAGTCACTTAAGGAAACATGCCCTAGTGAATGTCTGTGTCTCGAGCCATGTTATTGCTTTACTTACTGCCACGACTTCCATAGTCAGGCTACATGTGGTCCACAGCAACCTGATCTCTATCCTTACCCTGACGATACACTGACATCGGCATATGACAATGTCCTCCCCGGTCCAGTGATCTGCTCGCTGGTGATTCTCACAATGTAGGCGTTGAACAGCACCGGAGATAATGGCGATCCCCGTGGTAGGCCAGGATATATTGTTGTTGGTTCCGAAGTCCAACTGCCACATCTAAAAACTACTTTCCGTTGGAAGAGGGCTGCAGCGATCCAACTAAGGGGGAAAGGATTTATATTGAGTTCAAGAAGCTGAAACATTAAAAAATCCAATGTTACTCTGTTGTACGCGTGCTCAAGATCAATCACTGCAGCAAAGGTTTCAATGACTGAGTGGAAACCTTCATAGACATCATGGGCATAAACTGGTGCATTGGTCCAGGTTTCTCTTTTTGGACGGTACCCTCCCAAGGTAGGTGGGAAAACAGCTTGTCTCTCTAGCTAGCTTGATATGTTTCTGGCAATTAACATTTCCAACAGCTTGCCTATTGTATTCTGCATGGGTATTACTCGATTTCCCTGAATTTTTGTGTGTGGTCTTTGTCAGGCTTCGGCAAGAGAATCAGACAGCTTTGTAACCACTTCTCCTTGATGCTAGCACTCCCATACTGTTGTTGTACATGTCTGCTAGTTTATCTAGCTCGTTGTCAGTCACCTATTGATGTCGTCGTATCTTATGCCATCTGGCTCTGGAGCGCTGTTTTTTTTTTTTAATCATCGAAGGACAGCCTTGATTTCTTTGACTGTCACTATGCCTTCAACCGAAAAGTTCTGGGCCTTGTACCTGTCTGGGGTGACCTCCTTGGCAAGATTTCGGCCTCTCATGTCTGTCTGGTTGCTCTGCTCTAGATAGCGTTCGAAGAGGGCTTTGCCGTCATTCTCGTCAGTCCTCTGCCAGATGAGGTCAGCAACTTCGAAGTCAGAAATGCTCTTATTCTTGACTACCCTACTCAACCTTTTATGTAGTCGCCAGAACAATTTCAGTGACTTGTCTGTGCTTACTCTTTGACATTCCTCTGCCCATCTTTCACTTTTAACCACCTTAACCAGTTTTTTTTTTTTTTTTTAAAATAGCTTAATTGTATGTGCATCTCTCTTTCTAAGTGCATGCAGGGACTAGGATGGGAGATCAAGTCTACCCCGAATCACAGTGTGGTTTCCTGCAGAACCGTTCTACCACTGATATGATATTCTCATTGCGAAAAATGCAAGAAAAATGCCGTGAACAGAATCAGCCACTGTTTATTGCCTTCATCGACCTCACAAAGGCATTTGATTTGTTCAGTCGTGAGAGTCTGTTCAAGGCACTAAAGAAGATTGGCTGCCCACCAACTCTTCTGTCCATTGTGGAATCGTTCCACACAGGCATGAAGGGTATAATCAAGTTTGAAGGTGCAACTTCAGAAGAGTTTGAAATCAAGAGTGGAGTTAAGCAAGGTTGTGTACTAGCTCCCACCCTCTTTGGAATATACTTTTCACGTCTACTGAAATATGCCTTTCATGATCAGGGTGGTGGTATATACATTCACTCACGCTCAGATGGCGGCCTCTACAATGCTCAGAGATTGACGACCAAGACCAAAATTAGGAGGGTGTCAGGATCTTCTATTAGGCTCGTTGGCTAACACATGTGAGACAGTACAAGTACAAACGTAATTTGACGTAAGACACAGCAACAAGTTCTATGGATTTATTACCACATTAAATACATAACAATTAGTTACAGCAATGTACAACAGATAACTCACAACCACAAAACAGCTCATAGGTCTAACGCTCACGATATCAGTCGTTCAGCTCACAACCACGGAGATTCACACAAAACGCCTTGCTCTCGACACACACGTCCGTTCAGATGTCCAGTCCCAGCTTGGTCTGAGATTAACACACACTGCCCACTGCCTCTCGTGGGTCACGTGGCTTTGCGTGCGTCTGTCGTCAGCGCTGGTCGCGCTGTCAGGAAAGAATCTCGCCAGCCGACAACTCTTGTCCGCCGGGGGCCGTAACGATGTTGCTGCACACTTAGGCTCTGACATTCTCCCCGGGTACTTCAATGAAAGATGCCATCTTTCATTCATGATGTATGTATATACTGGGGTAGTGTTAATTTCATGTCAGAGACTACTCTTTCCCAGTGTTATGCATGAAAATACATATAAGGCATAGAAATATATACAAAAAAAATGTAAGTTGCATTGACATGACAAATGAAGTACAATTTTTAACACAATTCAGGTTTCATCCCCCTGATGCCTGGTTACCTTCATTGCAATAATACCCAGTCAGATCAGTAGCACCAGCTTCACGCATCTACCTCCCAGCTATTTGAAAAAAAAGTAATAATATGATTGTTTTGCAACAACCATCTAGCCAGACTGAAATACGGCTTTGTATTAGTCGTATTAAACACTTAAACTCTGCCCTCACTTGGTCAGGAGCTCTTATGTTGGTTTGCAATGTTGGCAGCTCTATGACATGCTTGGTGGACGCCTACCTGCTGTGCCAAACATTTGAGCAACAAAATGTCTATCTATACAATATACATTAATGAATATGTTTCCCGTTATGGCCCTTGATGTAATTCACAAATGCAAGGGAAGTAATTTTGACATTTAAGAAATTCCATACATTACAATAATTATTTAATTTCTTAGCGTCATTGCTTGACGTTTCTTCATATTAACGAGAAAAAGTCGATAATATGAATACATTAATCAAGATATAATTCTAAGATTACACTAATCAAAATAAATAAGTACCCAATTGGTATATTATATTTTATAGATTCGAAAGGATTTTACAAGTGTCATAAATTTTTGGAAATTTGTACATAGTCTGCTAATTAAGTTATACTTTTTAAACTATACCGGAAATGCACACGAAACGAAAAATTTGGTTGATGTTACATTTTCTGAACACAAATGATCCGGTTTTATTTCGGAACTGATAGTAAAATGTTCTCACAGTTCGTGTCTGATGTTCTAGTATGACAACGGATTATGATGGAATGTTCTTCTTTCCGATATGTTCACACGTTGAACGATTTGGATCACATTCGCTGTAGAGGTGATGTAGGAGTCAATGTTCGGTCCACATTTGCACATGTTAAAATATCACGGTGAAAAAAAATTCACCCACAAATGTCACAATGGTAAAGTTCGCTTTTGATAATTGGTTAAGCGTTTGTGACACTGTTGTTGGTGTCTATATACAATTAATATCGTTCTCATTCTAACACACACTACACAATTATACTACACTCATTACATGAATTGATTAAAATAAGTATATTATACATGTCGGTCTGTAAACCGTATCACATTTTTGATTATTGACCTTACACAGTAGGTGAATGGAAAAAAATTCACTCATTGGTGGCTGTGTTGGGCTGAGTGTAATATTATACAGTGCACTCAGACATTGCTTACTGGGTCTGTCGGACAACGGGACAAAAGGTCGGCGATTGTATTCAATCTGCCGGGAATATGGCGAACTTCAAAACTGAAATTCTGAAGCTTCAAGGACCAGCGAGCAATCATGTTATTTGATGGTACTGTGGAATTGATATACCTTAATGGACTGTTGTCAGTTTCGATGATAAAGTGACGTCCTAGAAGATATTTGGACAGCTTTGTTACACTTTCTACTAAGGCCAATGCCTCTAATTGCGGAATGGACCAGGCCCGCTCTCGGGGTCTTAGTTTTCTTGATAGAAAACAGACGGGATGCAAGATGTCGTTGTATTCCTGCAAAAGGACTGCACCGATCGCAATGGAGCTAGCATCTGTTCTCAATCTGAAAGGTAAACGAATGTTGGGCAATTTAAGGATGAGATTAGGTGTATTCTTATCAGAAAAGTGTGCCAAAACTTTATCAAATGCATTTCGTAGGCATTCATCGTTTACAACTTTTTCGGGTTTATTTTTGGTTAGTAAGTTAGAAAAAACCTCAGTCAATTCTGAAAAATCAGGAATGAAGTTCCTGTAATAATTAATAAGTCCCAATAAACTGCGGACTTGTTTCTTATTTGTTGGAAGTGACAGTTTTAGAATTTTCGAGACAATTTTGTTGTCTGTCATGACAAAGCCATTGGATATTCTGTACCCCAAAAATGATATCTCTTGGTAAGCCATGCTCACCTTTGAAGGCTTCACTGTCAGTCCGTGCTGTCTGATACGTTCTAGTGTCTGTTCCAGTATCTTTATATGTTCCGTCATTGTCTCTGTATGGACACAGATGTCGTCAATATAGGAAACTATATTAGGAATGTCAGATAGGAGGAGTCGTGTCATGCGTACAAATGTGGCTGGGGCATTGACTAGCCCAAATGGAAGTTTGCACCATTCGTACAGTCCCCAAGGCGTGGCGAAAGCTGTTAGATGTCTGCTGTCTTCATGTACAGCAATCTGCCAGTAACCTTTAGCCATGTCAAGGGTCGTGAAGAAGTTAGCGTCAGTCAGTTCTGTCAGGAGATCGTCCGTGTTTGCCATTGGTTCAAGATCTAAAACAGTTATTTTGTTCAGTTTTCTGTAATCTATGCAAAGTCGTATTGTGTTGTCCTTTTTCCGTACAATGACCATGGGTGAAGAGAAGTCTGATAGGGATCGTCTGATGATGTTGTTTTTTTCTAAGTTGATGATTTCCTGATGTAGTTGTTCCTTGTAATGTAATGGTATTGTGTATGGTCTGCATCTTATGGGTGTGTTTGATGTAAGTGTGATGTGATGCTGTACTAACTCTGTTTGTCCTGGGTTGTCTGAAAAGATGGTGTTGTACTCTTGTATCAACTGTTTGCACCTGTTTGTCTCTGCTTGACTTAGGTTTGGATTGATCTTGATCTCCTTCAAGCAGTTTGTCGTGTCTAATGTAGGTGTTGGAATCTCGTCGCTAGAATCGTCATCTTCGTGATCTATTATCACGGTGCAAGCTGTCGTATCGTCTTGTTCGTTGTCTCTGTTGAAGTATGGTCTTAGCATATTGATGTGAAATATTTTGTGTTTGTCTTTTATCAGGATTTCGTAGTCAACAGGAGAGATTTGTCTTGTCACTTTAAAAGGTCCCTGCCAAGAATCTGTCAGTAGCTGTCTGTCACTAGGTAGTAGTAGTAGAACGTCCTGTCCAGCTGTCAATGTTATAGTCCTGTTACCTTTGTCTGCGTATTGTCTGTAAGTAGCACCAGATAGTTTTAGTGCACTTTTAGCAATTTCACATGATTTCATTATCCTTTCACGCAATGATGTTACATACACAAATGATGATATGGGTTTCAATACTGGAGTGGACTCAGTTAACATTTGGTGATAAATTGTTAATGGGCCGCGTGGTTTGGCACCATAGATGAGTTCAAAAGGAGAGAAACCGGTACTAGAATGTGGTACCTCGCGATAAGCAAAAAGGACAGCTGGTAAGTATAGATCCCAGTTATTGGGGTGATCTTGAGTTACTTTGGCTAGCATGTGCTTCAGATCCCCATTAAGCTTTTCTATAATCCCGCTCGAGTGAGGATGATAGGGGCTATTGAAGACTTGCTTCACTCCTAACATTTTAGTGAAAGCTTGAGTGGATGCGGCGATAAATTGAGTGCCTCTATCAGACTGGATAGTATCTGGAAACCCAATTCTGGAGAAAATATGGAAGAACACTTCCATGATATCGTTGGCAGTAATGTTCTTTAACGGAATCGCTTCTGGCCAGCGACTACATTGATCAATAATTGTTAGAATATATTTATTCCCTCTAGTTGTTGTATGACTAAGAGGGCCCACAATGTCAACTGATAATTTTTCAAAAGGTCGACTGGCTAAGTCAGTGACTTGTAACTTTGCCTGTGGGTGTTTACCTTTCTTTACCAGTTTCTGGCATGTATCACAACTTCTGCAATATGTTTTTATGTCATTACAGAATTTTGGCCAATGAAACTGTGTCAATAGTCTTGACCTGGTTTTAACATATGCCATATGACCTGCAAAAGGTATATCGTGAGCAAGATGTAAAGCTTGCTTGCGATAAGTAGTTGGTAACACAGTTTGCTTTGTTGTAACGTCACCTTTGGTGTAGTACCTGGTGAGTATATCATTGTATAAAGCAAAATGCCATTTAGCATTTTTCGTTACTCTTGGCTTTTTGCCGATCAGGTCAAAATACTTTGACAGTGAAGGATCAGCTTTTTGAGCTGTTATGAATGTTTCCTTCATCGAGTCACTAGGTGGTACTTCTGGGATAAGCATTTGAATAGCCTCAGTTTGGTTACTATCATCTTGCACTCTAGCAGTAGCTCTTGTTACTGCGTTCACGCACTCAATGACATCAGATGATGATGGAATGATATCGTCAATGATGTGATGAGAACTTAGTGCTGCATTAGCTAACATACATTCAACTGGTGATATGACATTTTCAATGACATTTGATGGTGATGTGTTATCATTAATACATAGTGATGTTATGTCATGGTTATGATGTTTGTCATTCACCTCCGGTAAATTTCCGATGATTATATCGCACACTGGGTTTGTAAGTGCTGCGACTTTTACTTTTCCGGTGAGGAATGGTGTTTCGATGTATGCCCAAGCTAATGGATATTTTTCAATATTGCCTGAAAATGTTCTATATGTGATGTGTCTACCTGTGTAGTCTGTAGGTGTTATGAATGTTGTTTTCAGGCCAATAAGTGTACTCCCGGTGTCGCGAAGTACTGTAGCGAACTTGCCATTAACATACCCGTGATAGATGTCTAACTTGCCTTTTGAGTCTATTACTAAGTTACCTTCCTCATTAGCAATAGGGATGGCGTGCCCGCATGTTAAGATACCATTTTCAAAGAAGGTATTACAGACAGTGCATGTGTTGGAACTAAATACGTCACAAGCCTGTGCTGCATGTACAGGATGTTTTTCAGTATTTTCGTCTTCTGACGCTGAACTATCGAACAAGGCGGCATTGGCTTTGTTGGTCATATGCCTGCCTTTACAATCCATGCGATGGTGACCGTACGCCTTGCAGAGAAAACATTTACGTAAGCTTTTGAACGATTTACGTTCTCTGTCTTGTCTGTTTACCATATTTTGCAAGTATGTTTGGTACCCTGGGTTTTTATCGCACATCTCGTTCAAATAATGAGACATTTTACAATGAACACAATGTCTAAATTTTTCAGAGGTAGGCCTGTTTGGTTTTTGCCTACTATAGTTTTTCTCATAGTTGGCAGCTGCTACCCAGTTACTGTCAGTAGCTTCAGTGGCAAAACACTGTTTATTTGCCGTATAATAGGCCGACCCACGTCTTTCCATTTCTTCCACACTTGTGCATTCATTCTCCTGCAAGAACTTAGAAAAAGATGATGGAATAGAAGAAATGACTTTATCTCGAATGATGAGATCTTCTAATTTATCATAATTTTTGTTAATTTTTGCTGATGAAGTCCATTTGCTGAAAATGTCTCGGACTAAACAGAGGTAGTCAGAGAACGTTTGAGTTGACTTTGGACTCAGTTTACTGAATTGTTCTCTGTACCCTGCTTCATCTAACATGAAATGTGCCATTATTTTAGATTTAATGTAATGGTACTCTTTTCTGAGGTCTTTGGGGATGGTTTCAATGACTTTCAGAGGTTCCCCAGATAGACTCCTCATATATAAAATATTCCATTCCGAAAGTGGAACTTGGTAATGTTCCATTAATGTCTCAAAATTTTGGGTAAAGGCTGCTATGCAGTCACCCGAGGTATAGTTACGAACGATACCTTGGTACTTTTTATACTGGTTTTCTTTTTCCAGTCTTTCTGATTTCTTTGACTCTTTATTCATTGCAGTCTCAGTGTCCAGTTGTTTCATTTTCAACTGTAGTTCAAGTTCTTCCCTTTTGCTCTGAGCTGCTATTTCTGCTTTCTTAAGTTCACTGTCTATCTCAGCTTGCTTTGTCTTTGCAGCCATTTCTACTTCTATTTGCTTGGCAGCTTTTTCAATCTCTGCCTTTTTCAAGGCTGTTTCTGCCTCAGCTTGTTTTGCAGCCATTTCTGCTTGTTTTAGAGCTCTTTCTGCTGCTCTTTCATCGCGTTCGGCAGCTTTTTCTTGAACAAGTAGGTATTCTGCGTATTTGTTCTCACTCCATTTTGTTAATTCGTCACCATGTAACTGTAATTTTATCCCCATATCAATGAAATCGAACAATGACGACATGATGGAGAAAATACGTCAATGACAATCAACCACACAAAATATATTATAAATGGTTAGTAGAAAAACTACTTACAATTGATTTGACTATACGATGCGTGCCCACTAATGCATACGTAAAGTTAAAGTAAAGAAAAATATACTCAAGTGCCCTTGGATATGATGACGAATGGTTGGGCAATCGGGCTAGAAAACTGTAAGGTCGTACTTCAGAACCACTAATGACCTCTACGGCAGGGTTATGGATGGTACGCAAAAACCTGCTTTGTTTTTGGAAAGAAATAAGTTAGCGTGTGTTTGTTGGTGTGTGCCTGCAAGTCACTAAGTGTTGATTTGGTTTGGATGGCGTCGAGTGTAATTGTATGTCGTAAATTTGTCGTCAACAGTGTTTCTTTCAACAGAAGTTACACTCTTTCCAAAACTCTTTGCGTTCCACAAACTCAATACACAACAACAATCTATCTGTATTTGAACACTCAATAACATTGATGACACATCACTTACATCAAGATGACATTCAGTAAGGACAAAGACATCAAGTTTACAAGATGGCGACAAGGTCAAAATGGTGGCAAAATCACAAGGTTGACAAGGTCAAACGATGACAATTTTCACAAATCACAAATGTTTAACACGTTTACAGGATCAAACAATATGTACTGTACATTTACTAATGATCTTAAACATATTTAGACAATGTAGTAATGGATCACACTGAGACTTTTCCGATCACATGTACATCACTATAACCTTGACAAATTTTACAAGTACAAGAATTATAGTTTTAAATCACAAAGACGAACAACACACGTCTAAATATATTAGGTTCTTAAATAATGACGAGCAACCCACGTCCACACATGTCAGGATCTTCTATTAGGCTCGTTGGCTAACACATGTGAGACAGTACAAGTACAAACGTAATTCGACGTAAGACACAGCAACAAGTTCTATGGATTTATTACCACATTAAATACATAACAATTAGTTACAGCAATGTACAACAGATAACTCACAACCACAAAACAGCTCATAGGTCTAACGCTCACGATATCAGTCGTTCAGCTCACAACCACGGAGATTCACACAAAACGCCTTGCTCTCGACACACACGTCCGTTCAGATGTCCAGTCCCAGCTTGGTCTGAGATTAACACACACTGCCCACTGCCTCTCGTGGGGTCACGTGGCTTTGCGTGCGTCTGTCGTCAGCGCTGGTCGCGCTGTCAGGAAAGAATCTCGCCAGCCGACAACTCTTGTCCGCCGGGGGCCGTAACGATGTTGCTGCACACTTAGGCTCTGACAGAGGGTACTGATCAGAGAGTTGCTTTTTACAGATGATGATGCAATTACGACCCACTCTGAAGAAGAATTACAACGTCTACTATGTGCATTCTCCAATGCTTGTTCTAAATTTGGTTTAACAATTAGCAAAAAGAAGACACAAATTATGTCACAAGGTGCACATAGGGTACCATCAATCTTTATTGACGACGCCGAACTAGAGATTGTAGACCCGTTTACATATCTAGGATCAGTGGTAAATAGCAAATTATCCCTAGACCAGGAAATCAACATCCGGATTGGTAAGGCAGCAACAACAATGAACAGGTTAAGTAAAGGAGTCTGGAAGAACAGGAAGCTTACTGCCAAAACAAAAGTCCTTGTCTATCAAGCCTGTGTCCTTAGTACTCTTCTTTATGGCTGTGAAACCTTGACAACTTACTCACACCAAGAGAAACGTTTAAACAGCTTTCATATGCGGTGTCTGCGAAGAATACTTGGTATTAAGTGGCAAGACAAAATCACAAATACTGAAGTATTGGAAAGATCAGGTTGTGTGACGGTGTATTCCATGCTCAGTCTTCGTAGACTTAGATGGATATGACATGTTAGGAGGATGGATGATGGTAGAATATCAAAGGACATCTTTTTTTGGTGAATTACAGGTGGGTAAGAGATCTAAGGATCTGCCTCTAATTCGATACAGAGATTATGTAAGCGGGACAAGATTGATACGGGCATTGATAATGCACATTGGGAGCAAGTCGCCGCTCAACGTGTTGCATGGAGGGCAAATATCAGAAATGGAATAAAGACAAAGGAGAAAATTATTGCAGATAAGTCACATACCGATCGTGTGAGGCGTAAGATGGTGCATGATGGTGAAAATGACCATGTGTTCACATGCATCCACTGTGAACGAACATTTACAGCGCGAATTGGCCTTAACAGTCTTATTCTCCACTGCCATGGGTTGTAGTTATTATGCCTTTTTGAAGCACTATGTAACAAACTATCGTCTGTCAAGACGGCAAGGTGCTAATTGTCACCGCCTCACTTTCATATAAAGTAGAGGGCTGCAACTCCAGCCCAAGGGATACCACTGAGTCGCGCAGGACCCGAGTAATCTAGAACCTTCTCGAAAGAGCTGGTCACCAAGTCCAGGATTCCGTGGACACTGATGTGGCCCGCCTAATGCGGGGTCCACGAGGAACTCGAGGAACTCGGACAGAGTTACCGCCCGTGTCGAGTTAGGACACGCGGAGACCGGCAGAGGACAAACGGACTGGAGAGAGACAACAAGGCCTGCCTCAGAGGGACTCATAGATATTCATAGATATACTTAGGCTAGATAGTGTGCTAGATTGTTGTATGACAACTATATGTTTGATGTTTAACTATCTGTGATATGTAATATAAGAGAGCGCGGGTCTGTTTACCCACTGCGCCAACTGTACACTTTATACAATAAATGTTCTATATCCTAGCGAACAGTGTATTGTTGCCTGTATGAACCCGAACCGTTATTTAGATAAGCGTAAGATGATGACAGGCTTTTTGGGGGCTAGTTTTCCGGTTTTGGCATAGAATGTTTTCTTAAAAACCTGTTAAATGCCATGTAAAATTAATTATTTAATCATATCACATTAATTTTTGGAAAAACATTGATTTTTGGTAACACATTGATTTGTTTAAATCAAAGAAATTGTTAACGTTACAAGTTTACATAAAACTAGTAGCTATCTAGCGATAAAATAGAAGTAATCTGAGTCCCTTGGCAATGTCTCACCATTGCCTCCACAGTGCCTCATTATTTTGATTCTGTAAACAAATTTTTTTTTGACATGTTACTATTTTGACATTTTTTTGTGTGACAGTGACTAATGTTTTCTCGCTCCACGAGCAGATTGTTCCGCAACAAGTGCCGCGTCCAACCTATGAAACCTTTCCAACAGTGACGAGAGTACAAGACAACATCGAGGAGTTCTTGAATTAAAAGCTAAGTTTCACCTCATACTCATTGTACTTCTAAGCTGTACTTCTCATGTTTCATCAATGTATTATTTTGTATCATATTGATTTCTTTGCATATTCATGACCTTGTCACCAACATAACCTTGCATTTTGATTTACACATTAATAATTAGGGGAGTTAACCAAATTTTCGACCACACAACATATTTTTCTAAGGGATTTAACTCTATAAATTGTACAAACAAGTAAAATACAAAATGTCTAGCTTAGATAACTGCATTGAGCAAGGAATAAAGTTAGGTTATAAAGAAGAGAAACTGTCAGAATGGGCACAGAAAACGCACGCAGAAAACATTGCCCGTGAAGAAAGAGCGTTAGAACGAGAGGAAAAGAAACTGCAAATCGAGGCCGAAGAAAAGAAAATGCAAGCAGAAGAAAAGAAATTGCAAATGCAAATCGAGGCCGAAGAAAAGAAAATGCAAGCAGAAGAAAAGAAATTACAAATGCAAATGGAAGCCGAAGAAAAGAAATTGCAAATGGAGGCCGAAGAAAAGAAAATGCAATTGCAAACTGAAGAGAAGAAAATAAAATTGCAGGCTCAGGAGAAACAGATGGAGCTTGAGGCCGCCGCCAAACAGGCCCAATTGAATGCCGAGACACAGATTAAACTAAAACAGATGGAAATGGAGTCCAACACAGAAATATCAATAAATAAGTTAAGAAGCAAAGAAGAAGAACAAAAATATAATAAATATAAAGGTCTCGTGAAGGCTTTCTGTTCAGGAGATTCCATCTCCGCCTACTTAGAAAATTTTGAATGTCTCATGTCTCATCATACAATCACTAAATCAGATTGGGCATTTATCCTAATGAGAAACTTAGCTCTTGAACCACTAAAAGTAATAGAGACAATACCACAGGAAATGCGAAAAGACTATGAGTACCTAAAACAACGCATTCTCCAACATTTTTCTTTAGACACTGCAGGTTACCAACAACAATTTGCCAAATTAGCTCCACAACCAAACCAAACCTTTATAGATTATGTCAGTACAGTCCAAGACATATGCACAAAATGGATTAACTCGGCTAAAACCAACAATAGCCATGATAAACTTAAGGAGCTTATTATAATAGATAAAATAGTTAGCACCATCCCCAACACCTCTCGGTTTATACGAATGGCTATATCTTCCTTTTGGCCTGAAGAACGCACCGGCCACATTTGTGAGACTAACAAGATTGTTATTACACGGAATTAATGATGTAGTTGCTTATATTGATGATATATGCGTCCATTCTTCTGATATGACTTCTCACTTACTCACCCTAAAACAAGTCTTCAACCAAATCTCTCTTTTTGGACTTACTATCAAACCTTCCAAGGTTGAAATAGGCTATACACAAATAGACTTCCTTGGTCATAGAATTTCTGAAGGAAAATTGTTGACTGATGATAAAATTGTTTCCAAGATCCTTAATCTAGAAGTGCCTACCACAAAGAAGCAGATTAGAAGTTTACTAGGTCTGATTAACTATTATTCTAAATTCATTCCACATTGGGCAGAACTCACCTCAGTCTTTTCTGATATGTTAACTAAAGATCATCCATCAAAAATTTGTAAAAGTACCAGCTTAGATGATGCAATGTGTAGGTTGAAACATATTTTTTCTAATCCACTAGTCTTACGATTACCCAACATAAATTTACCCTTTATTTTGACCACAGATGCGAGCGCTATCGCAATAGGAGGATGTTTAATGCAGGAAGTGGATGGCGTACGACACCCGATTCTCTACGTGAGCCGCAAACTAAAGAAGGCTGAGACTCGTTATGCCACTGTAGAATTGGAGTGTTTGAGCCTATTGTTCTGTATATTGAGATTATCTAAGTTCCTTTTGGGTAGCCACTTTGTGGTCCTCACAGACAGTTCGCCGTTATTAGTCCTTAACCATGGGTCGCCCAAAAACAACAGGTTACAAAGATGGTGTCTTCTACTTCAGGACTTTGACTTCGAAATTCGCCATATCAAGGGCACCGATAACATAGTGGCTGACCTTTTATCACGGCAGACAAATGCGCCAGTAGAATGACTCTTATCACATTGGCCAGTAGCCACACTATAAACTGTGATACTTTAGTCCGTTACATATAACAGTGTGACTCTACACCTGCTAGAGTACTCTCAGTGATTAGGTGAATTACGACACCCATAAACATACGTGAAGAGCTATATTGTAAGAACTATACCATCAAATGCCTAAGCTCTAAAACGATTCCAGCAAGAAACAGTAACTGTGTTTATTTCAACCAATAATATCAAAACCCTGAACACCAAATAAAAAA